>JAAKEQ010000063.1:0-101790 GCA_014250555.1 Aspergillus oerlinghausenensis
TACTGCTTATGCTGGTTATAGGTATAGTATATCTTATAGCTAGGGGGGTGCCCTAGTTAGTATTATTATTACTATCCCTATCTTCTTTATACTACTACTACTACTACTACCTCCTACTTCCTTATTACCTACCCCCCCCCTTAGTCCAGGCTATACTCCTATTAAGGAGCATTACTACTAGTGCTTATAGGTACCTAGATAAGGTAGGGGGGTGCTATTATCATTCTATAATAATTATATACTAGGAGGGGCTAAGTACCTCTATTATCATGGCCTATACTAGCTATATTAGTTAGTATATTTCCCCTTATACTCTGTCCTTATTATAGATACTAATTTTACTCTCTTTTAAAGTTCTCTATTAGTGCCCTTACTATAGCTAATACTATTATTACTATATAGGTAGCCCTTAAGGTCACCTACCTATATATTACTAGGCTTGCCCTAAAGGCTGTTATCTATATAGCTTAGGCCTTTTAGGCTTAGGTTACTATAGATAGTAGTCCTCTATTATATAGGGCTACCCCTATATTAGTATCTATTACTACTGCTAGCTCCCTAACCCCCTTTTTTATATCTATACCTAGGTCTCTAATAGCTATACCTACTTTAGTAGGTATCTAGGCTACTATAGTATAGTTCTTTTCTAGATAGGTAGGGTCTATACTCTTCTAGCTATACTAGTATTAGGCTAACTATATTATATAGGCTATAATTACTCCCCCTTTAGGGGTTAAGCTATTTTATTATTTCTTATTTATATTATAGGTATAGCCTTTAGGTCTTTTTTAATTAATAAAGTTCTCCTAGTTAACTATCTACTCTAGCTTATAGACTTTATAAACTACTTATAGGCTTTAGTATCTTTAATATACTTATAAGGTTTCTATATATTATACTTATCTTCCTATCCATACTAGTAGATAAGGTATTAATCTTTATTATATACTTTTTAATATCTTAGGATAGTATCTATTTCCTATTCTTTACTACCTTTAATAATTATAGGCTCTAGGTATAGTACTTACTTAGTATTTCTCTTATAAGGCTTAAGTAATAATATATAGAATATATTATATATCTTTTATAATTTAGATAAGCATAGTCTATATATTTATTTACCTTATTTCTTTATAATCTAGAATAGGCTAAGTAATCTGCTTATAAGCTTCTAGTTTAGTCTTAGAATAGTAATATTCTTTACTCTTAGTATAATATAGTTATTAATATTTAGTAATATCTTAATATATTTCTTATTATACTACTTCTTTATCTACTCCTTTAATTTCATAAGTAGGATGTGTAGTTTTATATAATTTTTATCTAGTTCTCTTATCTTATCTACTATAGCAGGTGCTTTTATATCTTTTAAGGCTGGTATATTAATCTATAAGTTTACTTTAAAATCTATAAGTATAAAGTATGGTAATATACCTAGTATACTATATATTATATTATTATAGATAAACTATACTATTAGTAGCTATCTAGTCTAGTCATCTTATATCTAGCTAATATATACTTATAGATAGTACTCTAGGACCTAGTTTATATATTCTATTTACCTATTAGTCTATAGGTAAAAGGCTATTAATAGCCTTCTATATACTCCTAGATAGTAGTAGAGTACTAACTAAAATATACTAGTAAATAGGCTGCCTCTATCTAATATAAGGTTCTCTAGTATACCTAGTAGTAGTATAACCTTTTTATAGAATATTTCTACTAGCTATATTATATTAATATCCTTCTTTATTAGGATATAGAGTAAGTATTTTATATAGAGATTAATAACTACTATTACTATATTATATACCTTCCCCTGCTATTTTAATAGTAAGAAGCCTATAATAAAGTCTATACTTACCTACTATATTACTTTTATAGGAGTAGGTAGTAGTTCTAGCTTACTATAAGGCTTATATCTATATATTATAATTCTTTAATAGATATTATACTCTTTAATATACACCTTAATATCTTACACTAACTCATGCTAAAAGTATTTATACTTAATACTTTCTAAGGTATATCTATACTAGTAATAACCCCCCTATAAATTATTATAATTTATTCTTATTATCTCTATATATAGTGCTATGGACTTTAGTATATAGATATAGTTTCTATATTAAAGAAGTCTATCTTTAATCTTCTATTTTAAGTAACTTAGCTTATCTGTATTCCCTCCTTCTATATTAAGTAGTTTCTACTACATGAATATATTAATATCTTAAATAATTTATAATAGATCTACTATAGTTATTAAGATATCTATAGAGTAGGCTATCTTAGAGGTAAGCACCTTATATATATTACTCTATAGTATTAGGAGGTCTAGAACTCCTATAATACTAGTAGCATCTCTCTTATCTAATAATATATTCTATTTATAGGTAGTAGCTTCTATTTAGATATCTATAAGATACTCCTAGTTTATCTCTTATACCCCCCTAAGCTATGCTATATATACTTATATTTCTCTTTATAGAAGATATTTATCTAGTCTTAATAGCCTTATATATAGTTTATTTTATAATATTAGTAGCTATAATAGGTCTATATCCTTAATTTCTATTATATCTGCATAGTCTAGGTAATAACTAGGCATATCTATAGGGTTACTAGCCCCTAGATAATATTTAATTAAGAAATTAAATATAGATAAGTATTCTACCTACCTTATCTAATATAGATTTAGCTTCTTTATTATTATAAAGTAGTATAAATTAGTATAGTTAGATAATATTAAGATAAGGAATCTACTTCTTTCTAGATAGTGCCTTTATTATTTAAAGTACTCTATAATTACTAGTAGCTCTAAGTTATATATTTAGTAGTTCTTCTCTACTATAATAAGTTTCCTTAACTAGAAAGCTATTAGATGCTATTCTACTCTAAATAGCTAGGTAAGTATACTAGTTATTACCTATTTTAATATATCTATCTACAGTTAAATCTATAGTTTAGGATTAAAATACTATAGTATTAGTATAGTTATAAAGTATTACTTTAACTCCTTAAATACTTATAATACCTCTTATATTAGTATAAATTATATAGTTTTATTATCTTTCTTTATTAGCTCTAATAGGGGTATAGTAATTTATAAGTATTTCTTAATAAATCTATAGTAAAAGTTTATAAAGCCTAGGAAGACTTATATCTCTTATATACTATATAGTATAGGCTAATCTTTAATAGTTTTAATTTACTTAGGTTCTATACACACTCTATAGATTCTAATTATAAAGCCTAGGAAATCTACTTCTTCTATATAGAAGATATATTTACTAAGTTTAGTATATAGTTTAGCCTTTTATAGTTAATATAGAACTACTTATATATGCCTTTTATGCTTCTTCTTATTCTAGGAATAGATTAATATATTATCTAGGTAGATAATATAATATATATTAAGTAGATTACTTAGTATACTATTAATATAAGCCTAGAAAGTTACTAGTATATTAACTAGTCTAAAGGGTATTACTTAGTATTTATAGTATCTATATTATATTTAGAATATAGTCTTCTACTTATCACCTAGTTTAATCTAGATGTGATGATATATATTATATAGGTCTAGCTATATAAAGATCTTTACTCCTAATAGCCTATCTAGTATCTTACTAATTAGGGGTAGTAGGTAGTAGTTCTTAATAATAATAGTATTTAGGCCTTAATAATTAATATATAATTATAGGCTACTATCTTTCTTTAGTATAAAAAGAATAGGTACTCCTATAGGGCTTTTAGATTATTAAATCTAGCCTTTCTTTAGTACTTCCTTAATATATATCTTTAAGACCTTTAGCTCTATAGTAGAAAGGTTATATATTAGTCTAAATAGGGGTTACTTCCCTAGTTCTAGCTTAATAGTATGATTATACTCTATATTTAGTATAA
The DNA here is from genome assembly GCA_014250555.1 of Aspergillus oerlinghausenensis. Taxonomy (NCBI): domain Eukaryota; kingdom Fungi; phylum Ascomycota; class Eurotiomycetes; order Eurotiales; family Aspergillaceae; genus Aspergillus; species Aspergillus oerlinghausenensis. The sequence continues at coordinate 3,910 of JAAKEQ010000063.1, forward strand.
GTATATTAGCTTCCTTATCTAAAAAGATATCTATAAACTTATAGTATTATTCTAGAAGTACTAGTTTATCTACTAATAAGATAAAGAATAAGAGTACCTCTCTATCTACTATCTCTTATAGGTAGATAATAAATATTATATTACCTATAAGAATATCTTTTATATATTTATTAGATAATATAATTTCTAACTTAGGTATATTAGCTAGATCTTTATTAGCCTAATATTCTTATATATATTATATAAAATTAATTATTAGATTTACTACTACTAGCCATAGCTATCCTAAGATAAAGTTATACCCTAGTATATCTATTATATAGAATTCTATTTTAATACTCTAGGCTATTCCCTATATATCTATTACTATAATATAGAGATGAAATCTTCTATATAATATTATCTTTTAGCTATTAATTACCTTAATCTAGTAAGGTATACCTATTACTTATAGTAATAGATTCTTTTTTACCTAATATTAACTAATAAAGTTTCCCTATACTCCTATATTTAGAAGTAAGCTAATATCCTTCCCTATTATATTTCTAGTAGGTTCTTCTGTAGCTATCTCTATATTAAGTATTAGGGATATAGTATCTATAGTTCCCTTACTTAGGCCTAGTGCTACTACTATATATATTACTAGACTATCTAGTTTTTTAGCTCTATATTATACTTTATATACTTTAGGTATTTTACTACTATATAGCTCTTATTACTATAGTTATAGTACTTAATAATACTCCTACCCTCTCTAGGGTTCTATTTCTTTTAGTTATAGAAGCTATACTTCTTTAGCCCTAGGCCTCTGCCTCTTCCTTAATATCTACTATAGGCTAGTATATCTACTCTCTAGGGTATATAGCCCTTATATTTATTATACTTAGTTAATTCTCTTTTAATAGCTATAACTTTATTAATATAACTAGTATAAGAGATATCTTCTATAATCTAGTAAGTTAGGATCTTACTTTAAATATTAAGATATAACTTTATCTAGAGCTATACTTTTTACTGCTTATTAGTATAGCTAATACTAAGCTAAGATTCCTATTACTTTAGATATACTATAAAGTTAGCTATTATCTATACTTCTAGCTATCTAGTATCTATATACTTCTATAGTATATAGTATACTAGGGTCTTTAGGTTATTTACTTACTTTAGTAGGAATTAGGTGAGTTACTCCTATATCTACTTTATAGATAGTAATTCTTAGTATCTTATTTATTAGCTAAGTATCTTATTAGTAAGTAGTAGAACTACTACTTATACTTTTTAGTATTTTTTAATATAGTATTAGTAGTACTATTTAAAGTATACTATTATACTATTAATAAACTTAGTATAATTATATATATTCTTAAATTAGAAGCCTATAGTAAATAGGATCTTTAGGATAGTTTTAGTATCTATATCTAAGGAGTTATCATTATAGGCTAATAGCTTAGGATTATTATTATCTATAGATATTCTAGGTAGTATAGATCTTAGTCTAAGAGGTATCTATATATTACTACTTATAGATGCTAGTTTATTAGTTATATTCTATATAGCTTTATCTAGGGTAGTATATATAGGTGATGTAATTAATTAGTTCTATATATCTAGGGTTTACTATATATATTTAATAGTTTTACTAAGCTCTTAGAGTATTTTATTATTATACTTAATCTACTCTAGTTTAGTAATTTACTTTTATATAGCTTTATAATCTTCCTTAGAGAGTAGGGGAGATTACTATTTATTAATTTTACTTAGCTTAGGGGCCTTAGGGGGTAGTACTTATATCTTAATCTACTATTATATTTTTATTATTAATAGTTTACTAGGTGTATAATTACCTTAGAATAAGGGTGCTTCTAGTAGTAACTATTTTACTTAGTAAAATATATAAAAGTGCTCCCTACTAGGCTATCTTAATAGGTAGAGTAATTAGAACTATAAGAGTACCTATAGGATACTCTCTATTAAATAGTAGATAGTATGGTAGTAGTAATACCTTTATAATTAAACTAATTACTAAGGTATAAGCATCTCTCACATCTTAGCAGAGATAATATCTTTATAGGTCATATGCTACCTATATGACCCCTCATAGTTTACTACATACAGGTCTTCTGCGCCTAACACTTATAGGGCTTCTCTAAATATTAATTTATTATAAAGATATTTAATATTAGATTATATTCTATAATATTTATATTATGCCTTAATTCTATATAGTATATTAGTTTTCTATTACTATCCTTAATAATACTAAGATATTAATTATAATAATATTTATGCATTCTTATCTAAAAGGTTAAAAGGAGGTTTATATAATAATTAGATATATAAGCTACTTAACTAAGTTTTAAGATATATAGCTCCTAATTTATTCTAATTATTTATAGATTAATTCTTTTATATCTATAGATTTTTACTTTTATTATTCTAAAATATATATACTCTCCTTTCACTAGCTTATAGATAAGAAATTAAGTTTAATTATTATAGATATTAATATCTACTTCTAAATTAGTAATCTAGTGTCAGCCATATCTTACCGCTATCGTATCCAGCAAATTATCAGAAATTAGGATCTACTGAATTCGGGCTGGGCTAATCAGATTACCTAATTCTTTTATAGATTTAACTTACCTATTTGAACAGAGTTTATAGAGTTTTTATTTAGTTAACTATAAATAGTCTATTTATTAGCTAGATTATCAGAAATCAGACCTTCTCTTAATCCTAAATCATACCTATTACTAGTGATTACTATAGAATTGTAGTATTTAGGGATTAGTTAATAGTTATAAGCCTAGTATAATTAACTACTACTAGATATCTATATAAGTAAAATAATACTTACACCCCTAAAGGCACATATATTACTAGAGTAAAGGGTGAAGCTATTTATAATAGCTATCTTAGCAACCTGACTAGTAAATATGCCTGATTATTTAATTACTATAGATTCTGTGCCTATGCAGAGGGTCCTAATTATTCTAGATTAGCTAGATAATTAATAGGCATGGATTAGATATATCTAAATACTCACAGAGCAGAAATAGGTCTGGAAATATATTAATCTAGATAATAAGATAATAATAATTAAAAGGCTAATAGAGCTAATACTACTATAGCTATCTAAGCCTATTAACTTATTAATAACTACTAAGTAATCTAATTAGCTAGACATATGTAAGTAATATAATTATAAGGAGAGAAAGTTTAAATAAGAGGAGAATAGCATCTACACTATATAGTAAGTAATCTAAATAATAGTTAGCTAATACTATTAGTATATTATTAAGAAATAAGAGACTATGAGGTAAATAATTATTAAGCTCTAGGTAAAGTTAAAGCTAGATAAGATAATATATTAATTAGAATTAAATATTTAATATACTAAGATCAGCCTAAAGAAGCATAACTAAAGCATTAAAAAATAGCTAAGTAAATAGGAGAATCTTATTAGTAAATATAAAGATATAGAATTAAAAGATCTTACTAGATACACTACTATACTTAAATTTATTAATATAGTAAGAGAGATAGACCTAGCCTATAGAGCTATTCAGCGGCAGAAGCTTTAGGAAGATCTAAAGCTTCTAATATATAATAAAATCATAGAGTTCTAACATTAAATTAGTAAATTAGAATTAAGATATAGTAGCTAATAGTAATTAAATCATGCCTTTATTACTTTCTAAGGATAATCTAATTAAATAAACTAATCTAATTAAGTAAACTAATCATAACCCCTGCAGTAGAACTGCCTATGTAGAGGGAAATACTATTATACTAATTACTACTATCTTATACTAGAAAAACAGCCTTCTAGCTAGAAGCTAGATCTAAAGATAGCTAAATAGATTAAGAATAAGATAAAAGATAGTAAAAAGGTGTGAGAAGCTGTTAAGTAAGTAATTAAGTAAGTGAATTAGAAAATAGACTAATTAGATTAGCTAGTTATATAAATAGCTATAAGTATTATTTAAATATTAATAGAGCAAGGCAAATAAAATAATATATCTACTAGTGAATAGACTAATTAGTATGTAGTAATTAGAATGGAAGAAGCACTAGATATCTATACCTACCTATTAGGCAGAAGGGAAGTATTTAAGCTGTGAGATAGCTGGATAGTAGATACTAGAGCTAATATATATGTCTATAATAATTAGAGCTAACTATCCAACTTCTATTTAGTTAATAGTAAAGCTATTTAATTTAGTAACTTATATACCCTAATTATTAGATATAGAATAGCTAAGGTCTATAGAGAGAGCCTAAATAGCAGTATTTATATACTAGAATCATCTTAAGTAGTATATATACTAGATTATTATACTAATATTATCTCTATAGGCCTTACTAATAAAAAAGGCTACTTCTAGAATTAATATCTATAGCTTATTAAAGATAAGGTAGGCAATCTAATTATTTATACTAGGAAGTAATTTAAATTAGATATTATTAAGTATAATCTAATTTCTGAATTAGAAAGAGCAGTATTCATAGCAGCTATTAATATTAAAAAGTTAATAATACCTCTCTAGAATAAGGTAATAACTAAGATATAGTATAAATAGCTAGCTCACACTAGTAATAAAGTAGTATCCTATCTTAAGGATATTACTAAAGGCATAGAGGTTATTCTATACCTAGTTAAGAACTATAAAATATGCCTACTAGCAAAGGCAAAGAGGTAGATATTAAGGAGGCCCCTAGAGAGAGCTATTAAAGTATTTAAATATATATATTTTAATCTTATCCTGCTAGAAAGCATAGATAATAATAATAAATAGATTATCTATTTCCTTAATAATGCCACTAGCTAGTATATGGCCTACACCACCTATATAAAGTTAGATCTAAGGAAATATATGGACATCTACCTTACATGGATTGAATACTAGTATAGAGTAAAGCTATAATACCTCTATTTAGACTAGGAATAAATGCTTAGCATATGGTATATTAACTAATATAATACTAAAGGCATTAAAATTAAATACTTTATATACTATATATATAACTAGAATAGTAAAATTAAATTAGTAGGCAAAGCTATTATTATTATAGCTAGATTACTACTGCTAGGTATAAGATTACTATCTAAGTTATAGAATTATGCTATCTAAGTAGCTATTTATATTAATAATTAATGTCTATGGTGGAATTATAATTTATAGAAGGAAGTAGAATGATGCCTAGATTATATTAATAGGAGAGAAGTTAGCTTAGGACTAGATATACCTATTTAGATTACACTATATGAAAAGCTATATAGAAAGAAACTAAATCTTACTAACCTGAGAGTCTATAGCTGCAGGGTGTATATATACTATAAGGGTATCCTAAAGCTAGATAAGATGGTGCTATAAGCCTGGGTAGGCTATCTTATTAGCTATATAGCCTCTAATATCTAGAAGATATAGGATCTAAAGGTAAACACTATTACTAATAAGTAAGATGTTAAATTTAATAAAGATATTATATTTAATCTAGATTACCTATTTCATATACTATCTATTTAAATTAAAATATCTTAGGAGCCTATGGTAGTGCAGTAACTACTAGAGATTAATATTAAAGAGATCTAATACTCTAAAGTAGAATATAATAATAATTTAATTCTAAATAAAGATAGTAGCCCCTCAGGGGGTGAGGCTAGAGATAAGATTATAGTTAATATTAAAGTTAGATCTTAGGGGGTGAATATTATAGATATAAGTGAGAGTAGTAAGTAAATTAACTAATTAAATAAGATAGTAGAAAATAATAAATATTATCTACTAATACCTGAACTAACTCTATCCCTGAATCTAGCTTAATCTACTAAGCTAATCTATACACCTACATAAATCCCTGGAGCATAGGATGATAGCCTATATATAATAATTCTGATTTAAACTAATTAGAGGCCCCAAATACCTAGTGAAAATAATAATAAAGAACTATAAGATCTGATGATAGATGCTTTACTAATTTACTAATATAATAATTCCTTAGGAAGATAGCTCCTTACTAGTATGCTTAATTAAATAAGCCTAGAGCTAGAAGAATAACTAGTAGTATATGAACTACCTCCATGGCCTTTGAGAGAGATATATAGAGATTTCTCTATAGATAATATTCTGTATTATAAATAGGAGAGGAAGCCTAAGAAAAATATATATACCCTATATATGGATTAAACAGACTCTTAATAGGAGGAGAAAGAGAAGAAGATAAAGAATATATACTATTTATTTAGTACTTTCTTATAGGCTGTATTTAAATAGCTATCTTAATTAGATAGGAAGTATTAAAGCCAGCTTCTACTACCTCCTAAGAGCTATTAAGATATTAAGAACTATCTACTTAAAGATCTCTTCTATGCTATAGCAGACCTTAAATATAATATATTAGTAGCCTAAAATATCTAGAAGAAAGTTAGATTTCCTAGTAGAAAGCAGGTATTACTATTAATATAGATCTTTATATATAAATTTAATAATAATAGTTATCTCCTTAAGGTAAAAGGACAGATCTATATATAAGGTAATTTATAGATTATAAATAGGGAGGATACTACTGTAATAACCCTAGCTATATAAATATTTAGAATGCTAATAATACTGATAGTAGTATTTAATCTAGATATTTAATAACTAGATATAACTAATACTTTTATTAATAGCCTCCTTAATAAAGAAGTATACACTTAGATAGTGGCTAGATACTCTGAATAAGGCTATATTTAGTAGCTAAATTAAGCCCTCTATAGCCTATATAGGTTATCTTATCTATAGTAGAAAGAGCTAACTAGAACCCTTAAATCTCTTAGATTTTACCCTATTAATAAAGATACATGCCTCTATACTAATAATAAGATAATTATTATAGTATTTATTAATAATATATTATTTCTCTACTAATAAGAATTAAAATTATATATAGATTAGGTGATTACTAGACTATAAGCTAAATATAATTTCTATAATTTAGGAGATGCTAGCACCTTTCTAAGTATTAAGATATAGTAAGATAGGGCTAATTAAATACTATAGATTAACCAGGCAGGCTCTATTAATAAGATAGTAGACTAGTACTATCTATAAATAAGTAATCTATTATCTACTCCTGCCACAGGCAAATCTCTTACTAAATTTAAAGGGTAGGCTAGTTATAAGGTTATCTATAAGTACTAATAGAAGGTAGGCTCATGCATATACCCTATAGTAATTACTAGGCTAGATATTATAAAGGTAATATCTAATCTATTAGAGCATCTTATTAACCCTTTACTAAAGTATATGGAATTAGTAAATTAGGTAATCTAATACCTTTAAGAAATATAGAATCTTTTAATAAAATACACTATTAAATATTATAGTGGGGAAGTCTATATAGTGGCTAGTAATGCTGCCTATAGTGACTATCTAGATTAGAAGAGCTTAGAAGGCTATCTTTACCTACTATACAGCAGAGCTATTAATTAGAAGGTAGGGAAGCAGAAGATAGTTACTATATTTATTACTAAAGCTAAATTACTAGCTATATTAGCAGCTATAAAGAATATCTATTAGTAGAAGTAACTATTTACTACTATTAGATTTAATCTAGAGTATTAAATTTCTATCTTATATAATAATCTATAGACCATAGATTTACTTACTAGTAATGAGCCTAAGGTGTGCATAAAGCTTAGGTATATTAATATTTATTATTACTAGCTATAGTAAGAGGTCTAAGCTAGCTATGTTTCTATTTAATAGACTAAGATGAGTAAAATACCTATAGATAGCCTTATAAAGATACTCCTATACTAGAAGCACTATAAATTCATAAGGTAGCTTAGCCTTATTAATCTAGATAAAGATTAATTAATTTAATTTAAAAATTAGATAAATAAGATAGATACTCTTAACACTAGCCTTCTATCTCACCTTCCTAATTAGGAAGTATTTAAAAGTTTATTTAATATTAATAATACTAAATTATAAATATTAGAATTAGCTTTGCATTACCTACTTACCTAAGGGGGTGTGTTAGCCATATCTTACTACTATTATATCTAGTAAATTATTAGAAATTAGGATCTACTAAATTTAGGCTAGGCTAATTAGATTACCTGATTCTTTTATAGATTTAACTTACCTATTTAAATAGAGTTTATAGAGTTTTTATTTAGTTAACTATAAATAGTCTATTTATTAGCTAGATTACCAGAAATCAGACCTTCTCTTAATCCCAAATCATACCCATTACTAGCGATTACCATAGAATCATAGTATTCAGGGATTGGTTAACATCTAGCTATCTTATAGTATATATATACCCTCTTCTATTAAAAATAGTACTAGATTAATATAATAAATACTTATTACTATCTTAGATACTTCCTAATTATTATTAGCTTACTTAATTACTTTATTTATTATATACTTTACTTTTAGATTTTACTTAAGCTTCTTAAATTATTTTATAATCTCTAGATTTAGCTTCTATTCCTTTAGCCTTACTAAATTAACTATATATAGGTATTTATTAAAAAGATGCTTTTCTTTATATAGGTAATTATCTTACTTATTCTATTTATTTCTATAGTTCTAATTAGCTAAATTAGAATTTAATTAATAAGAGGATTATCCTTTAAATATAGTAAAGATACTCTTTTATTCTTATTAACTAAGGCTTTCTTAATATCTTTAATAATATCTAATCTTATTAAATATATTTAGCTTATTATCCTCTAGTAGTTAATCTAATTAAATACTTATATATTAAGGCTTAATCTTCTTTAATACTATAAGAAAGTGCCTAGTATCTATATATCTAGTATATTATATTATTCCTAGCTTAATATATATACTTAGCATCTTCTTCTATTTATTTAGCTAGCTTAATATACTCTAATTAGTTAGCTTATTAGTAAGCTTCTAATATTTCTCCTTAATTTAATTTATTCTTATTTTAATAGAAGGCTTCATATTAGCCTTAAGCTTTTAATATTAGTTAATCTTATTATCTAATTAGCTAGTTAGCTACTAGAGATACTCTCTAGCTATTATTTATTTTATAATAGACTAGATAGCTACTAGGCCTTAATAATTAAGTTAATATTACTCTCTTTCTTTCTTATAGAATAATAATTCTTATATATATAATAATATTTTAGCTTTAGTAATCTTTACTAAGGCCTTTAAGGTAGCTTTAGCTATTAATAAGCTATCTAATTAGCTTACTTTACTTATCTAGGACCTCTCTAAGACTAGCTAGGGTTCTATAGTACTTATTCTAGCCTACTAATTAGCTAGAGTTAATAAATAAATTAGTTAAATTAGTAGAATAAGATAAGACCTCTCTCTCTAGAGTATATTAAGTACTCTATAGCTTCTTACTAGGCTAGTTATATATAAATCCTAAGTCTACTAATTATTAGGCTTCTCTAGTATGATAGAGACCTTTATAGTAGGCTTAATTAATTTAATATAATAGTTATCTATATTACTTTAGGGTAATAGTAGTATTAATATATCTTTAATTCTTCCTAATTAGGTAAGTTAATTCTACTAAGATATCTTACTAATACTATAAGATAGAGCTCTCTAATATACAGGCCTTAGAAGAATAATAGTAGTAGTTAATCTATATATCTTAAGGGTAATCTAGGCTTATAACTATTAAAAATAAGAAATACTAGTTTAATTCACTAACTACTAGTAATTTATATAGCTAATTAAAACTTAAATAAAGGTCTAATTCTTCTAAATAAATGACTATCTAGCTGCTATTTATGCCTTTAATTTAGGCCCCTTTTTCAGTTATTTAAATAGCTGAATATTGCTGAATACAAGGCAAAAAATAACTCAAATCAAATCACTTCCAAATAGGGCAAGCAGTCATATAATTCAATAATATGTCGAAGGTTCAATGCGGCGACAGCATTACTGCATCCGGTATAGCGTGCCTAATCAGGGAAAGCGCGTCGCTGCCGCTTGGCATCGTGGTGCGTGGTCTATATAGATGGCCTCCTCGCCCGCCTGCCTCTCCTCGTTGCTTTCCCGTTCCCATCCTTTGACGCCGTGTCGACTCAGACCAACTTGAGCCATTTTTGCCATTAGGCCGGTCTCTCCGTGTCCTGCACTTCGTCACCCCCTTTTACTGCAGTGAGTCGGGATCAGTTTGCATCGTTCTGTGAGCTGTCCTCTGATTGATCTTTTCTCTTCTCAGTTGAACAGGATAATGGAGCAGAATTCAACACAATCGCGAAATTGCGCAGGCAGCTTACTATGAGAATTTACACTGTAGGCATGATGAGCGGCACTTATGGGACAAGATTGAAAAAGGGCGATATGTGGCACAGGTAGTATGGGTAGATCGCGCTGGTTTGGCTCATGACATGAGAGGTGCTGTGACGCATCGAGTGTGATCGCTGATGTCGCACCACATGATCGGGGCGTCATCGGAGCTACCACCGGCGGTGCCCCGACATATCCACGGACAGGATGGCAGCGCGACCTAGAGTCAGAGGCTTTCAGCGTTAGCTGAGAATGACACGCGTGCACAGATGAACCAGCTGTCAATCTTGATGGACTTCCTTCTCGATAAGATCCACTCCTAACACGGTTGGCAACCAAACAAGACAGCCTCTGCGGCCCGCACTGGGTAGCCGGCGCAGTCGCGACGGCGGAGCAGAGTGCAGAAGGTGATCACCTCCTACCATCCTCCCACGGACATCCACAATGACGTCAAGTACGACTTCGAATTTGACTGACCTCGATGTCAGCATTATAAGATTCGTCTTCAGCATGGTGGCTGTAGAGGTGCCACATAGGGTCGAGGACAGGCACGCCCAATCCCATAACTTGGGACTCGAGGTTCATGAGGATGCCAATTGACAGGTGACGGGGACATACTGGTGCTACTACGACTGGACAATACAGCTAGGTCATCTGAGACAGTAAACTCGCCATGTCACCTCTCGTTCAAATCCAGACTTTCAATTCGTTTCGACCTTAGCCAGTCGTGGACCTGTGACTATAGATTATACTCTCGTTTCATGAACTCTAGCGAAATATATGAAAACCTGATGTATACTGTGACACACTAGCAGGACAGTTATCTGTTTACTTTGCTGATGATCACGGGCTCATTCATTTGCCTGTTGTCTTCGCAGTCACACTCCCAGCTGATTAAAGTCAACTGCTGCAGATGAACAAGTCTGGTGAGCACGGGCCGTGTTGTTTTGCTGTAAGCACTAAACCAGGAGAAGATATCTCAGCGCCATTCATTGGCGGGTTGATTGACAGGGTGAAGTTCCCCTCCACTCCTGGGAAGTTCCCCCCCTCCTTGGGAAGTTCCCCTCTACTCCTGGGAAGTTCCCAGCTCCTCCAACAAAGCCCTCTTCGCCCCAAGAGAAGCTCCTTTTCCCTAGCCGTCTTCTTCCGCGGGGAAATCTTCCGTCTAATTCAGCACATGGCCGACGAGAAGCGCCAAAAACGAAAGAAATGGAGGGAGGAGCACAGAGAGCAGCAGAGAGTGCTTCATATCCCGAAGCGAATCCAATGGGGTCCATATAATTTGGATTTTCCGACCTTCGACAGCGCAGGCATTCTTGAGCTTCGGTGATTCATACATGAGTTGGATGACGAAGCAAATTGGGCGAAACTGAGAGAGCATATTATCACTGACATTATGGAAGGTCTACTTGTGTCCAAGCGTCCACTGGAGATTATCGCAATGGTATCATTATTTTCCCAACATCAGATGGGGACTTGATTCTTTTGAACGATTCGCAGGCTCTGCACAATTGCCTTGAACAAAAGTTTGAGAAACTGCTACTTCACTGAGCTTCGTTGTCTGGGAATTCACTCTGTGGTTGTAAACTGACCTTGGATGCGTTCTGGAAGCATCTACGGGAGAGCCAAACAAGATGATAGACGTTTACGACTACGCGGTGGTGGAACCGACTTTGAGAACATGAAGATTAACAATCCAGGAAGTATTGTTGCATTGGGAGCTCCTAACGCAGGAGCGACATGCTCTCAATCTCCTAGATATTGAGAACAGAATGGGGGACTTCTGCCCAATCAAAATAGTCCAACATGATCTTTACAGCAAACTATCTCTCCTATCTCCGGATAATGTTAGAAAAACCGACTCAGACTGGAAAAATAGTTAAAAAGAATTTTTCCTTCTCAGCGGGGCAAACGCGATATCGTCTATCCATGTGGATAATGGAGGTCAGCTAACGTGGATTCTAATCCTCGAAGGTCAGAATATTTGGTACTTTCCTTGCAAACTGACTAGCGACGCTGTCCGGTTGTTGGCTGTTATGGGCTCTTAGTGTCCTTGAGGATATGAAGAAGGCTGGGTATGGGTAGAGCTATGCGCGGGGGACCTGTTGTGAGTATATCATAATGGATTATATCAGAGTATCCAGCTGATATTCCTTTCAGGATCATGCCTCCTAGTTGTCCACATGCAGTGTTCACCCCAGATAACTGCCTTGCTGTTGGTAGCCATTTCTACACGGTTGCACACCTTGGTTCAACGCTCCGCGGGCTCAAACTTCAGGAAGATTATGCAGTAATAAGCAACAAAGATCTGCAAGCCGACTTCTATGATTTGCTCTATAGAGTTTTTGAGAACACGCATACCATCAACATGTCTTTGCAGCAAGCCGACATCTTGTTGTCCTCTTCTCTGTTTCTCGACAGCTTGGATGCGACATCTCTCTCTACCTTGCTCTGAACGAGCAGACGTGGTGGTAGCCAACACTCTAGAGCTCTAAAACAATTAGAATCGAGCCTGAGCATCAACAGTCACCTTACGGCATACCGTTCCCTCTTTCTTAGTGCTCTAGAACGTCTTCGGAAACGAGTTGTGAAGGATTCGGAGGCTGAATAAAAATATCAGGCGTTCCTCAGTATTAGTCCACATTTTCGCTCTTGCTTTTCTTACTTTTTAATTCTCTTGATCTAGGAAAGTTCTGTATACGTAGGCTATGTTTGCTTGAGGTTTAAAATATAGGATTAGTAGAACTCTTTCCAGTATGACATGTCTAAAGAGGAAAACACTTTATTTAGTAATAGTAGATCATCCTGTTCACCCACTCTTGCTATTTATACAAAAAGCCAACAACTGTTTACTTAATCCTAGATACAACATCTTGAATTTTGTTGTCCGTGTTCAGAGCTACTTCTCTCTTTGGCTTTCTAATGTTCAGCTGAGGATAGATGCCCTTAACAGAGTCCTTAAGCATCATCATTGTCGCTCCGCAAAGGCTCTAGCAGCATATCATCTTCGACCTGTCATTCCATATCCAAAGCCACCCGAGTTTTGGACTGGCACTTGATCAACTTGTATAGTATTTCCTCATGTGGGATATCATCTATAGACCTTGTTTCAATAAAGGCAACCATAGTACACAACCTGATTACTTCCCAGCTATATATAGTTAGAATAGGAAGTCATTACAAGATTATTCACTTACACCCACTGCACACAATGGCAGGATCTCTATTGCTCTGTTTGATCAGCTAGCTGTATATACCCATTTAGCTCATCAAGTGGCGGACAACGGTTATTAATACAGAACTTAATGCTTCTGAAGACTCACATAAAGTGGAGCGATGGGAGCGTATTTCCTGAAATATCTTTATTAATAGTAGATTCTCCAAACCCATGGAAGGTAATGGTCCAATACACAAGGCAATGAGAAGTTGAAACAAGCTGCGCCTTGATAAGTTGTTCAATCATAGTATCCGTTGCCAAAATCTACGGCGGACTGAATGTACAAACTGGCCAAAATGTTTTTTTACCATGATTACCTCCTACCACACTGATGCCACTGCTACTACACATACTACCTACCTAGGGCCTATCCAGCATGCATATAGAAAAATAATATTTTTATATAAAATATATATCTAAAGTATTGAGTTGATATATAGAGGGTTAAATAAGGAATAGTTAAGAATTATTCCTAAATTATAGTAATTATTAAAGGTTAATATATAAATATATATAGTACTACTCTTTTATACTAAATACTAACAGAGATAATTCTTCCCTTATAATCTGTATAACCATAAGATATTAAATTACTATAGTATGTCACAGGCTAGAAGCCTTGGAAACCTATGACCTAGGTTTGGATGGTAAGAAATTACTAAGGAAGGAATCTAACTAGGGCTGCAATGGCCAAACATAAAGGGGTGCATAGTTAGTGTGTGGGTTATATGATTAATAGCTAGTGTCTAGTTTAGATATGACTTCATAGGTGTCACATGGCTGGCGGCCAGCCCTAATATATTAGCTAGAGCTAAAGATTATTAATGCCTAAGGCAGATAGTGAGTGCTTAGTAAGCTTAAGTACTTAGTAGGCCCTGCCTGCTACACTACCCCCCCTCTTTTTAAAATAGGTGTTTTGGCTGGGGCTAAAATTAGTAGATCTTAGCTTTCTGGCTAGGATTAAAATTAGTAGATCTTAGCTTCCTAACTAGGGTTAAAATCATTACTCCCTAGTTAACTTAGCTAGAGCTAAAATTACTAGATCTTCCCTCCTAAGTATTAAGTACTATAGTATCTATAAGGTTTATAGCTAGCTCCTATATAAGTTACTTATAGCCTACCTATTTAACTAAGTATTCTATATAGTAGCCTTATCTAATTTACCTTTCTTATTTATCTAAGATCTTCTTAACTATAAATTTAGCTTCATTATCTACTAGCTTAGGGGGTGGCTAGTAGTTATTATTTAACTAGCTTAGGAATAGATTATTTATAGCAGGCTATAGGAGGCTAATATAGAATATATTATATATATCTAGTAGTATGTCTAGCTAGTAGGTATATAATCTAATAGCTTCTAGTACTATAAACTTTATATACTATATATTAAGCTTCTAGCTTAGGCAGTCTATTTAAATATTCTATAAGTTTAATCATACTTTTAAGTTAATAGTATAGTATAAAGCTACTAGATAAGAGTAGTTTAAATACTTCTCTTAATATTACTAGATAGTAGCTAGCTCTAACTAGGCTATATCTATAGCTTCTTTTATCTTTATAATAATTACCTTAGCCCTCTCTTTTAGTAAGTATATTATATCTAGGGTGATAGCCTCTTAATCTAATAGCTTAACCTCTAAAGATTTAATATTATACTTATAATCTAAGAAGAAGGGGCTAACTCCTATACTTATAGTATCTTAACTATTAATAGCTAGTTAGGCTATTAGTAGTAACTATTTCTAGTTAGTCTAAGTATAGTTATAGAAATTCTATAAATAGGCCTTTAATATAATATTTATCTATTTAATCTACCTATCTATCTATAGGTAGAAAGCTGTTAAGAGTTACTATTTAATACCTAGTTATTTATAGAAGTACTCCTAGAATTAGCTAATAAACTATAGGCTATAATCTAATATAATTATACTAGGAATACTATAGTAGCTAATAAACTAATTAATTAATAGCTATGCTACTATCTTAGAATCTATTTACTTATAGGGTACTAGGATTATACCTTTCCTAAGTTAATTACTAATTACTATAATATCCTTATAGCTATTAGAGATAGGTAGCTTTATAATAAAGTTAATAGTAATCTTATACTATTTATAATCTAGAATTAGTAGTAGCTTTAGTAGTCCTTAATATAACTTATACTATATATAGTTAGTACTATACTTATCATAGTTCTATATAAACTATTAAATATCTATAGAGAGTTCTGGCTAATAAAAGTTTTAGGTAACTATTATATATAATATATTCTTTTCTAGATAGCTAGTTAATACTAAGTTATAGGTCTCCTATAAGATTCTTATTTATAATAGTTTAGAGTTAGGGACCTATTTATAGCCTTAGTATAATAAGTAGCTATCTAGTAATATAGAATACTTAGTAATTAATACTTATATATATAACTCCTTTAGGAATTAGGTGGCTCCTTCCTTTATAACTTATTATATCTTCTTTAAGCTAGTATTATTTAGCTCTACTTCCTTCTAATACTCTTCTAGTAGCAGGGGCATCTTCCCTATAGGTACTATAGGTAAGGTTATATAGTAATACTAGCTATTTAGTAATCTTATATTCTAGTTAGATACTACTTTATAGGTGTAGGATATATATATATATATTTAACTAGTAATAATCTATAGTAGTATTAAGTAGTAATTATATACCTTAAGCCTATTATCTTTTATATTCTATAGCATATCCTATTCTCTTTAGGATAGGGTATCAGGCTAAGTAGCTAGTTTTCTAGGCTAATAGTATATCTTATAATTAAATTAGCTTAACTAGTATAACTAATATATCTACTACTTATTAAGCCTTTAGACTATCTTAAAGTATTTAAGGTTATAGTAGTCTATAATAAGTTTAAATTTAGATAAGCTAATTAACTCTAATTCCTATTTCTTAAGTATATTAACTATAGCTAGTAGCTCCTTATTATAGATCTTATAGTTATACTCTACTAGTATATTCCTTCTAGAGATATAGGTAACTAGCCTTAGCATACTATTATTATTATACTATAATATAGTAGCCCTAGTTACCTAGTTTAAGGTATTAGTTTTAACTACTATCCTTTAGTTAGGGTTAAATTATATAAGAATTAGGGCTATTATAAATATCTTCTTTAATAGCTTAAAGGCCTTAGTCTACTTATCTCCTTATATAAAGAAGACTCTCTTATATATTAGTATTATTAATAGCTATACTATATCTAAAAAGTTCTATATAAACTAGTAATAAAAGTTTATAAAACTAAGAAATAATTATATATTATATATAGAGATAGGGGCTTACTATTCTAATATAGTCTTTATCTTATTAGGGTCTATTTATATACCCTTACTAGCTTTTATTATAAACCTAAGGTACTTTATACTTTTTACTTTAAACTTATATTTATTAATATCTAGCTATAATCCTATATCTCTTAGGTACTTAAGTACCTAGTAGATATATTATTAGTACTCTATTAATAAGTTATTAGTAAAGATTAGTATATTATTAATATATATAGAGGTAAATTCATCTAGGAAATCTTAAAGTATCTAGTTAATATATTATTAGAAGGTGCTAGGTGTATTTACTATACTAAAGGGGGTAACTAGCTATTTAAATAAGCTAAATTATATATAGAAGGCTATTAACTATTTATCTCCTAGGGTAATATAAATCTTATAAAAAGTAGTAATAATATCTAGTTTAATAAACTACTTAGCCTTTATAATATATTTTAAGGTCTTATTAATTAAGAGGAGTAGGTACTAATCCTTCTTTATAATAATATTTAGGGTATAATAATTAATATAGAATTATAGCCTACCTTCTAGCTTATAGGTAAAGAGTACTAGTACTATAGCTATAAAGCTATTAGTATAAATAAACCCTTTTTCTAGTAGCTTAGTTAATATCTTTTATAGTACTAGGCGCTCTCTATAAGATATACTATATAATAGCCCTTATAGTAGCTCTATTAACTTCCTTTTTTTATCCTTAATAAGCTCTATCTAATAATTAACTTTAGGATAGTATAGTAGTAGCTTATTAGCCTACTTTTTATTAAATACTTCTAGGAACTTATAATAATATACTAGTAGCTTTATAGCTAGGTTAGTATACTTCTTAACTTATAGTGCCTTCTTAATGTCCTTAATACTAGTAGTAAAGATCTATATAGTCTTATCCTTTCTTTATTATTAGTAGTAGATTATAAACCCTTAGGTACTAATCTACTTTACTACTAGCTTTAGCTTATTCTTAATACTCTTAATAGTAGAACTATCTATAAATCTTAACTAGGGTCCTTCTACTTTAATAATAGCCTTCTAGTCTATTATCTATAGGGTCCCTAGTATTAGATTAATCTTATTACCTAGCTTTAGTGCTATATATATATAGACTATATATTAGTAGTTACTACTAATATCTAGTAAGAAGTAGGTAATAATTAAAATAATACTCCTAGTTATACTAGTATAATTATTAAGGTAGATTAGCTTAATCTTTATTTACTCTAGTTATAGCTTCTATATAAAGTATTTAGCTATAACTATATAAGATATATATCTAGTATCTAGTAGAATTCTATAGTTATATTCCTTATTAACTATTCCTAATATAATAAATTTAGGGGTGTTAAATCTAATAGTCTACTAAAATTATCTATAACTAGTAAGTATATCTTCCTTAGGATATAGGTAATACTAGCTCTTTAGCTATATTAACTATTTAACTAGCCCCTATAAGAGTCTATTTATAGGGGTAATTTATTTTCTAATTTATTTTCTTTATTATCTTTAAGCAGGGGTCTAATAATTTAAGAAGTATATAGTAGTTTTAGCTCTTTATTCTATAGGGGAATAGCTCCTAGGTACTAGTATCTCTTAATTATATAGTCTAATACTCTATAGTATAAATATCTTCCCTTACTATAGTAATAGGATAGCTCTATTTTATTAACCTACTTAGTATAATACTACTAATAAGCTAGGGTTATAGAGGAGGGTTCCTAATCTATAGTATTATTAAAACTAGTTATAACTAGGAGAGGGTTTACTAAGGGTGTAGGGGTATATATAGTATAGCTATAGCTAGTAGCTTATATATCTCTCCTATAATAATTAGAATAGCCTAACCTTCTTATATATAAGGCTTCTACTTAGTTAGCTACTTACTATACCTAATAATAATAGTCTATAAAGGTCTCTTTCTTCTAGATACCTATAAGTACTCCCTCCACCTTAAAGCTTAGGGTATTATCTAAGTGGTTCTTCTTTATCTTATTAGACTAAGAGTAGCCCCTAGCTTCTATTAATAATTAATTAAGGTCTACTAGTAGCTTATTAAATAGGTAATTACCTTAATATAGGGTTTATAGTTCTTATAGAGCTTTCTTACTTCTGCCCTAGTTAAGGAATATAAGGTTAAGCTAGTTATATAGACTATTTAGGGTTATCTATATTATATTTAGGTTATTCCTATACTAATCTATCTAAGGGGCTAGGGCTGCTATAGTATTTTCTTTAAGTTAGCTAAATATATACCATAGGTACCTATAGTAGGAACTAATTATAGCTTAATTAAGTAGTAATTTTACCTATAGCTTAGAGTAAAAGGTCTAGTATATAGCCTTATTAGAGCTATTATATATCTCTATATTAGGTAGAACTAGCTTTAGCCTCTTTATTAGGTCTTCCATAGGGGTTAGTATGGAAGGAGTTACCTAGGGGGTAGGTATAGCCTTATACACCTCTCTAGTTTAGGTAGATAAAAAGTAATAGAGTAGTATTAATATAGTAAGCTATACTCTACTCTAGTTAGGATACTAGCTATAGTATTCCTTAAAGTCCTAATACTAGAGCTGTATTAGAAGGATAGTTAAATTATTTAGAGAGAGTCTATCTCTGGATATCTTAATATCTAGAAGACTAAGTTTAGTCTTTAAATCTAATATAATATACTTTAAGGTTTATTAGTATATAAGCTATATTAGGCTTAAAAATCTATATCTTCTTTAAGGTATTAGATATGTTCTTTAGGATATAGAAGCCCCTAAGCTAAGTAAGAGCTATTTTAAAGTCCTAGTAGAAATTCTCTATAATCTCTATTATAGGCTTTTCCTTAATTCAACCTATTATATTTCTTATATAAAATTCTAAAAACCCTTTATAGATTTTAATATCTAGGGGAGAGCAGGCAGCAGGGTATAGCTTAAGGAATCTAAGAGGATAAGATATAAGCCTTTATAGATTTAAAAGACTTACTAGTTAAAAATCTTTATATTTTACTTATATCTTTTAGCCATTCATGGAAGAATGGCTTATTTAATCTCTTTATTATTATATTTATTAAGGTTAATCTAGACTGGTTAAACCTAACCTAGAAACCTGAACCTAACCCAACCTAAACCTACCTTAGGCTGGGTTTAGGTTAGGAATCTTTAATCTATAGGCTAATTAGGTTCTAGGAACTAGAACCTATTTAGGTTTTAGATTAGAAAATAGGTTAGGTTAGATTAGGTTAGGTTTAGATTAGGAGTTCTCTAGAATCTATATTATTATAATATAGTTTTACTTATATAGTAAGAATAAATAGGCTCTATTTATATATATTAAAATCTAACTTAAGTTAGATTTATTATTATAAGAGTAGTAATAAATAAATTAATAATATATTAAGATACTAACTTAATATCTCCTATTAAGTATTACTTAATATTTACCCTATTTATACTAGTAATAAATTAGTTACTATAGAACCTAAGGCTAATATAATATTTAATATAAAGTTAGTAAAGAAGGAAGATTATCTTCTTATATATTATTTAGTAGATCTATCTAATCTTTCTTAATATTATTAATATCTTCCTCTTTATTAATATAATTAAGAATATCTACTAGCTCTATACTATCTTCTTCCTCTATAATCTAACCCCTATCTTTATTATCTTCCTAAATACCTATAAATTCTTATTAAAGCTTAAAATTTTTAGTATATATCTATATTATTATTACTTAGATTATATTTAGGAGAAGATAACTTTAGTAGTAATAATAGATATCTTAAGATATATTAAAGAGATACTTAATCTCTATACTACTAATAAATATAGCTAAGAAGTCTTATATAATTAATATAAGAATTAGATAGTAATTCTTATACTATTTCTAATACTTAAGTATATTTATACCTAAGGATATAAGGCCTATTATTTATTAATAAATCTAACTTAAGATAAATTTATAGAATATACCTTCTTATAAATAATCCTTAATCTTAGTTAAGATATTATTAGCTTAGATTAAAATATAAGCTTTACCCTTCTATATAATAGTAATAATTTAATTAAGTTTAGAAAGATAGTTAGGAGTATAATTAGTCTTTATTTATTTAGAAATACTATAGTATAATAAGTATAAATATCCTTAAGGGCTCTAGCATACTAGTTATACTAGTTAATCTTATTATTACTCTAGGAATCTTTCTAAAAGATCTTAAGTTTAAACTATAGAGCTAGAATAATTATAATAATATAGATATATCCCTGTATATAATATATCTTATTATAATACTAATATAGCTTATTAATAGCCTTAGATAAGATATACTATAATTCTCTCTTCTAAATTATATACTTTAATTCTAGTTATTATTAGGCATCTTCTAGATACTAAAATAAGAAGTTATAAATATTAAAGGCCTTATATATAATAGGTC
The DNA here is from genome assembly GCA_014250555.1 of Aspergillus oerlinghausenensis. Lineage (NCBI taxonomy): Eukaryota > Fungi > Ascomycota > Eurotiomycetes > Eurotiales > Aspergillaceae > Aspergillus > Aspergillus oerlinghausenensis. Next base: position 25,141 of record JAAKEQ010000063.1, read on the forward strand.
TATTAAACTAAGATAAAGTAAGTATAAATATAAAAAATAGGTATATAAGCTAAAGTAGATATTTAATCTAATACTACTCTATATAAGAAGAAAGAAGATATATAATATCTTTCTTCTCTTATTTTTCTATAAACTTAGCTAGAGTAGGGCAGATTTTAATAATATATTATAATATAAGATATATTAAATTTTATTAAGTTTTATAGTCTTATTAAAGTCTAAGTAATCTTAGATTAGAAGGAAGGTTATAAAAGATTTAATATTAGATAGGACTTATATTAATAAATTAAGTAAATTTTTAAATCTAATAATATAAATATACTATTAGTATAGATTCTAATCTAAGTTAAATTTATATACCTTCTTAAGTATAGCTATAAATCCCTCTAAATAGATATATTAGTTACTTAAATCCTAGATTATTTTAATCTTATTATTTATAGCTTTAATCTTTAGGAAAGTAAAAAGTTTCTTTATAGTAAGTTAAAGAATATAAGTAAGATAAGAAATATAAATCTATAAGTTAATAACTTTAGTAACTAATAAATCCTAGAGTATTTCTATAATCTAAGAAGACTAAAGATCCTTCTAAAGCTTATAAGTAATAATATTTATTATTATTAAATTATTTATTATATTATCTATTATAACTACTATAATATAATACTAAAGATAGACTAATTTAAGTATTAATACTAGGCTGGCCGTTGGGAAGGGAAGGGAGTCCCATGGGAATTCCCATAGCTAGTTCCCTTCCCATTCTACTTATAGTTATGGGAATCCCATCCCTAAGCCCTTAAAAAATGGGATTTCCCATTTCCCATCCCTAAGAAAAATAGGATTCCCTAAATAATAAGGGATTCCCATGGGATTTCCCATCCCATTCTTATTATAGGATATGGGAGCCCTATCCCATTAGATAAAAATAGGATGGGAAATGGGAATCCTAAACTCTAAAAAAGGGAATCCTAAAGCTTAATTATTACCTATTTTAGTTTAGTTTCTACCTATTTTAGTTTAGTGTGCCCTATAAATTAAGGTTTAGGAATTCCTATGGGAATCCCATCCCTAACCCCTTAAAAAATGGGATTTCCCATTTCCTATCCCTAAGAGAAAATGGGATTCCCTAAATAATAAGGGATTCCTATGGGATTTCCCATCCCATTCTTATTATAGGATATGGGAGCCCTATCCCATTAGATAAGAATGGGAAATCCCATGGGAATCCCAAAATGGGAAGGGAAATTAATATGGGATACCCATTTCCCAAAGGGAGGGAATTTCCCATGGGAATTCCCTCCCACGCGGCCAGCCTAATTAATACTACCTTCTATATAAGATTATTACCTATATAATAAATATTTATTAGCTTAAACCCTAGGAGTATCTTATAATACTTCTAATCTAAGCTAAAGATGTAGCGGGCAGGGCCCGCTGAGTGCTCGAGCTTACTAAGCACTCGCTGTCTGCCTGAGGCATCGACAATCTTTGGCTCTGGCTGATATGTTGGGGCCGGCCGCCAACCATGTGACACCTGTAAAGTCATATCTGAACTAGACACCAGCTACCAATCACATGACCCACATACTAGCTATGCACCCCTTTATATTTAGCCACTGTGGCCCTAGCTAGATTCCTTCCTTAGTGATTTCTTACTATCTAAACCTAGGTTATAGGTTTCTAAGGCTTCTAGCCCATGATAATAGAAATCACTCTTATTAATAAACCAGATGAACTAGATAAACCAGATAAACCAGATAAACCAGATAAACTAGATAAACTAGATAAACCAGATAAACCAGACAAACTAGACAAACCAGATAAACTAGATGAACTAGATAAACCAGATAAACTAGATGAACCAGACAAACCAGACAAACCAGATGAACTAGATAAACCAGATGGACTAGATAAACTAGATAGATTAGGTAAGATAACTAGAATAGATAGAATAAGCTATAATAATATATTATCATAGATATCTACCTCCCTAGAAGGGACTAGTGAAGAGCAACTAGCACCATAGAGTAATATATAGGTAAACCTCATGGCCTAAATAGCCTAACAGTTATAAAATATCACTAATTAAATAGCTTAGCTAGAGGAATAATAGATGGCTACTACTACTATAGTAGTATATACTCCCCAGGCAACTCCTTCCTTACTAACCCCTATAGAAGACCTAGTGAAGAGGCTGAAGCCTATTCTACCTAATATAGAGATGTATAATAGCACTAATAAGGCTGTATACTAGATCTTTTACTCTAAGCTATAGGTAAAATTACTACTTAATTAAGCTATAATTAGCTCCTACCATAGGTGCTTATAATATATATTTAGTAGACTTAAGGGTAATACTGCAGCAGCTATAGCCCCTTAGATAGATTAGTATAGGAATAACCTAAATATAATATAGGTAACCCTAAACAGCCTGTATAACTAGCTTAACCTTATATTCCTTAACTAGGGCTAGAGTAAGAAAGCCCTATAGGAACTATAAACCCTGTATTAAGGTAATCATCTATTTAATAAGCTACTAGCAGACCTTAATTAACTATTAATAGAAGCTAGGGGCCACTCTTAGTCTAATAAAGTAAAGAAGAACTATTTAGATAGTACCCTAAGCTTTAAAGTAGAGGGAGTGCTAGTAGGTATCTAGAAGGAAGAGACCTTTATAGACTACTATTATTAAGTATAATAAGTAGCTAACTAAGTAGAAGCCCTATATATAAGAAGGTCAGGCTATTTAAATTAGTATGGAAGAGATATATAAACTACTAGCTATAGCCATACTATATATACCCCTGTGCCCCCAGCAAACCCTTCCCTAGTTATAACTAGTTCTAATAATACTATAGATTAGGAGCCCTCTTCCGCAACCCTAGCTTATTATTAATGCCATGCTAAATAGATTAATAAAATAGAGCTATCCTATTACTATAGTAAAGGAAGATACTTATATTATAAAGTATTAGACTATATAATTAAAGGATGCTAGTACCTAGGAGCTATTCCTCCTTAGAATAAGAAGCTAAAACTACTATATACTTCTTAAGCTATCAGATCCCTGCTTAAAGATAATAAAGAAAATAAGTTAGAAAATAAGTTACCCCTATAAAAAGACTCTTATAGGGGCTAGTTAAATAGTTAATATAGCTAAAGAGCTAGCATTACTTATATCCTAGGGAAGATATACTTACTAGTTATAGATAATTTCAGCAGACTATCAGATTTAATACCCCTAAATTTATTATATTAGGAATAGTTAATAAGGAATATAACTATAGAATTCTACTAGATACTAGATGTATATCTTACATAGTCATAGCTAAATACTTTATATAAAAGCTATAACTAGAGTAAATAAAGATTAGGCTAATCTATCTTAATAACTATGCTAGTATAACTAGGAGTATTATTTTAATTATTACCTACTTTTCACTAGATATTAGTAGTAATTACTAATATATAGTCTATGCATATATGGCACTAAAGCTAGGTAATAAGACTAATCTAATACTAGGGACCCTATAGATAGCAGACTAGAAGGCTGTTATTAAAGTAGAAGGACCCTAGCTAAGATTTATAAATAGCTCTACTATTAAGAGTATTAAGAATAAGCTAAAGCTAGTAGTAAAGTAGATTAGTGCCTAAGGGTTTATAATCTATTACTAATAATAAAGAAAGGATAAGACTATATAGATCTTTATAGCTAGTATTAAGGATATTAAGAAGGTACTATAAGTTAAGAAGTATACTAACCTAGCTACAAAGCTATTAGTGTATTACTATGAGTTCCTAGAAGTATTTAATAGGAAGTAGGCTAATAAGCTACTATTATACCACCCTAGAGTTAATTATTAGATAGAGCTTATTAAGGATGAAAAAGGGAAGCTAATAGAGCTACTATAGGGGTTATTATATAGTATATCTTATAGAGAGCTCCTAGTGCTATAGAAAATATTAACTAAGCTACTAGAAAAGGGGTTTATTTATGCTAATAGCTCTATAGCTATAGCACTAGTGCTCTTTACCTATAAGCTAGGAGGTAGGTTATAATTCTATATTAACTATCATACCCTAAATATTATTATAAAGAAGGATTAGTACCCACTCCCCTTAATTAATAAGACCCTAGAATATATTATAAAAGCTAAGTAGTTTACTAAACTAGATATTATTACTACTTTCTATAAAATCTATATTACCCTAGAAGATGAATAGTTAACAGCCTTCTATATATAATTTAGCTTATTTAAATAGCTAGTTACCCCCTTTAGCATGGCAAATACACCCAGTACCTTCTAATAATATATTAATTAGATACTTCAGGACTTCCTAGATGAATTTACCTCTATATATATTAATAATATACTAATCTTTACTAATAACTTATTAGCTAAGTACTAATAATATATTCACTAAGTACTTAAATACCTAAGGAACATAGGATTATAGCTAGACATTAATAAGTATAAGTTTAAGATGAAAAGTATAAAGTATCTTAGGTTTATAATAGAAGCTAGCAAGGGTATATAAATAGATCCTAATAAGGTAAAAGCTATATTAGAATAGCAGGCCCCTATCTCTATATATAGTATATAATTATTCCTTAGTTTTACAAACTTCTATTACTAGTTTATATAGAACTTTTTAGATATAGTATAGCTATTAATAGTACTAATATATAAGAGAGCCCTCTTTATATAGGGAGATAAGTAGGTAAAGGCCTTTAAGCTATTAAAGAAGATATTTATAATAGCCCTAATTCTTATATAGTTTAATCCTAACTAAAGGACAGTAGTTAAAACTAATACCTTAAACTAGGTAATAGGGGCTACTATATTATAGTATAATAATAATAGTATGCTAAGGCTAGTCACCTATATCTTTAGGAGGAATATACTAGTAGAGTATAACTATAAGATCTATAATAAGGAGCTGCTAGCTATAATTAATATACTTAAGGAGTAGGAATTAGAGCTAATTAGCTTACCTAAATTTAAGCTTATCATAGACTACTATAACCTTAAATACTTTAAGATAGTCTAAAGGCTCAATAAACAGTAGATATATTAGTTATACTAGTTAAGCTAATTTAATTATAAGATATATTATTAGCCTAGGAAACTAGCTGCTTAGCCTAATGCCCTATCCTAAAGGGAATAGGATATACTACAGGATATAAAAGATAATAGGCTTAAGGCATAAGACTACTACTTAATACCACTATAGACCATTACTAGTCAAACATATATATATATATCCCATACCCATAAAGTGGTGTCTAACCAGGATATAAGGTCACTAAGTAGCCAGCATTACTATATAATCTTATCTATAGTACTAATAAAGGGGACACCCCTGCTACTAGAAAAGTATTAGAAGGAAGCAGAACTAAATAATACTAGCTTAAGGAAGATATAATAAGCTATAGAGGAAGAAGCCACCTAATTCCTAAAGAAGTTATATATATAAGTATTAATTACTAAGTATTCCATATCACTAGATAGCTACTTACTATACTAGGACTATAAATAGGTCTCTAACTCTAAACTACTACAAACACAGATCTTATAGGAGACCTATAACTTAGTATTAACTAGCCACCTAGGAAAGAATATATTATATATAATAGTTACCTAGAACTTCTATTAGCTAGAACTCTCTGCAGATATCTAATAGTTTATATAGAACTATAATAAGTATAGTACTAACTATATATAGCATAAGTAATACTAGGGACTACTAAAGTTATTACTAATTCTAGATTATAAATAGCATAAGATTACTATTAACTTTATTATAAAGCTGCCCACCTCCAACAGCTATAAGAATATTATAGTAATTAGTGATTAACTTAGAAAAGGTATGATCCTAGTGCCCTATAAGTAAATAGACTCTGAAATAGTAGTATAGCTATTAATTAATTAGTTTATTAGATACTATAGCATCCCTAGTGTAATTATATCAGATCATAGCCTATAGTTTATTAGCTAATTCTAGGAGCACTTCTATAAGTAGCTAGGCATTAAATAATAACTCTTAATAGCCTTTCACCTATAGATAGATAGATAGATTAAATAGATAAATACTATATTAGAGGCTTACCTATAGAACTTCTATAACTATACCTAGACTAACTAGAAGTTATTACTACTAATAACCTAACTAGCTATTAATAGTTAAGATATTATAAGTATAGGAGTTAGCCCCTTCTTCTTAGATTATAGGTATAATATTAAACCTTTAGAGGTTAAGCTATTAGATTAAGAGGTAGCTGCTCTAGATATAGTATATTTACTAAAGAAGAGGGCTAAGGTAATTATTATAAAGATAAAAGAAGCTATAGATATAGCCTAGTTAGAGCTAGCTACTACCTAGTAATATTAAGAGGAATATTTAAACTACTCCTACCTAGCAGCTCCATACTATGCTATTAACTTAAAAGTATGGTTAGACCTATAGAATATTTAAATAGACCACCTAAGCCAGAAGCTTAATATATAGTATATAAAGTTTATAGTACTAGAAGCTATTAGATTACATACCTACTAGCTAGATATACCACTAGGCATATATAATATATTCTATATCAGCCTCCTTCAGCCTACTGTAGATAATCTATTCCTAAGCTAGTTAAATAATAACTACCAGCTGCCCCCTAAGCTGGTGGATGGTAAAGCTAAATTTATAGTTAAGAAAATCTTAGATAAATAGGAGAAGTAAATTAGGTAAGGCCACTATATAGAATACTTAGTTAAATAGGTAGGCTATAAGCACCCTATATAGGAGCTAGCTGCAAACCTAATAGATACTATAATACTTAATATTTAGGAGGGGAGATCTAGTGATTTTAGCTCTAGCTGAGTTAACTAGGGAGCAATAATTTCAACCCCAGCTAGGGAGCTGAGATCTACTAATTTCAACCCTAGCCAGGAAGCTAAGATCCACTGATTTCAGCCCTGGCTAAAACACCCATTTTAGGAAGAGGAGGGGGGTAGTGTAGCAGGCAGGGCCTACTAAGTGCTTAAGCTTACTAAGCACTCACTATCTGCCTAAGACATTAATAATCTTTGGCTCTGGCTAATATATTAGGGCTAGCCGCCAACCATGTGACACCTATAAAGTCATATCTAAACTAGACACCAGCTACCAATCATGTGACCCACACACTAGCTATGCACCCCTTTATGTTCAGCCACTGCGGCCCTAGCTAGATTCCTTCCTTAGCAATTTCTTACCATCCAAACCTAGGTCATAGGTTTCTAAGGCTTCTAGCCCGTGACAAAAGAAGTACCTAGTAATTACTAAAAAGAAGTTTTATAATAAACTAGTCTATATATTAACTATAAGAGAGATCTTAGACTACTAAGAAATTAAGGAAAGGGTCTTAGCTTAAATTATATTTAACTACTTAAGTAAATAATACTTAATTATATACTAATTTAGTAGGTTAAGTATATATACTCTAGCTACTATAGTAAGTAATTAATAAAATTAAGAGTATTTAACTATTTAAAATAAGAAATAAGCTATAAGTATAAACTAAAGAATTTAATTCTTAAAGTTTTTAGGTAAATAAGTTATTATAGACTAAGTAATTAATAATAGAAATCTAACTAGAGTTAGATTTAATACTTATATAATTTATAAGTAGACTACTTAGCTTCTTTTAGAAAGAAGATATTCTCTTAATCTTTATATAGTAAGCTTTAGTATATTATAATATTATTATATTATTAGTGCTATAATAAGGGTAGAGAAAAAGATAATTATAATATTTATATTATACTAAAGGTTTTCCCTTAGGAAAGAATATATCTTTATTAAAATCTAATTATACTAGAGATATCTATTCCCTTCTCTAGCTAATCTTTTATTTTTTAGATTATATATCCTTAGCCTCTTTTATTTCCTACTATCATAATTAGAATACTAGCTTATAGTCCTTGCTAAATAGTATAAACTTATTTTTTCTATTTTAATTAAGAATTTAGAGATCTAGGTAGATAGTAGGCTATATAATACTTATCTATAAATAGTATAGAGTATTATCTAACTATAATAAAGAGAAGGCTAATCTAGATAGATCTAGAGTATATCTAGGGGTATAACTACTAATAGTAGATAATAGCCTTATTAAGAAGGGAGAATTAACTAATATTAGATTTAGATTTAAAGAAGTATTAATAAATAAAGATTAAGATATCTTAGTAGCTCTATTCTCTTCTCTTAAATCTAACTTTTACTATACTTAAATAAGTTTCTATATTATAAATATAATATATTAGAGGTCTACTTTATTACTAGAGAAAGGTACTTAAGTTACTATAGTAATTATAATCTAACCTAAGTTAGATTTTATTATATTCTAAATTCTAAGTATTAATAGTCACCCTATATAATATATAAATACTAGAATACCCCTATATATAAAGAAATATAAATCTAACTAGAGTTAGATTTATATCTCTTATTAGCTACTCTCTTTATCTCCTTACTTACTTTTTTCTTAGTTTTTTTATCCCTATCTCTACTACTTATATAATTATCTACTTAACCTACTTTAGTAGACCTATAACCTGCTTTACTAGCTCTCTAACCTCCTTTAATAAAATTATTATCTCCTTTACTAGCTCTATAATTATTATTATTATTATTATTATTACTCTTCTCTAACTATATATTATTATTAATAATAGTATTATTCTAGGGGCTAAACTAGGATAATATTAAAGAGCTTAACTAAGAAATACTAAGTAATTAAGCTTAGACTTTTTTTAAGAGAATCTAACTATCCTTATCTTTCTTAATTAAGTTAGCACTCTTTAGGATAGTAGTAGTAAATCTAGGGTAGGTCTTAGTAGTCCTCTCTTAATAATTATTAATATTTATCTAATAAGGTAATAGGTCCTTAATTATATTATCTAGCTCTAGATTCTATCTATTAGTATATAAGATAAGTATATACTAATATAGATAATCTATAGTAGTCTTCTATTCTTCTTATAAATAATTAGAACTAAATCTAACTTAGGTTAGAAAGATCCTTACCTTATTAGAGATAATAAATACTTTTAAATAAGTTATTTATAATAGGAACCCTTTCTCTAAGGTTTCTAATATAATCTACTTTAGTATATAATACCCCTAGAGAGTACCTAAGATATTAGCTTCTAAGGTAAAGAACCTCTTTATACTATTAGTATTAAGGACTTATATATCTTAGACTATTAGATTCTATATCTAGTTTACTTATACTAATAGATATCCCTATACTATTTAGTTTATAAGATTTTCTTACTAAAACTTATAGTTAGTAGTTTTATAAATCTAAGCTAAGTAAGATTATATACTAGCTTTAATAAGTTATTATATATAACTATCTTACTTATAAGGGCTAGACCTATATAGCTAATAATAATCTTAATTATTTTAGTCTAGTAGTAGTATTTAAATTACTCTAAGTATATAATCTAATCTAGAAAGGCTTTAGTATTTATTTTTTTATTAGGTAGTATAGTTAACTAAGAATAAATTAATATAAATCTAACTTAAATTAGATTTTTTACTTATAACTTTAGTAAGCTTAATATCTTACTAGAGTAGTTCCTTCTCTACTTTATATTATACTTTATTAATAAGGTACTTAGTAACCTAGGATATATTAGTATTAGGCTTATAGCCCTATACCCTACTAGTAATAAGGGTTAAATCTTTTAGAATAATAATTTAGATCTTATTTCTCTAAGAAAAGCTTTATAATAACTTCTTTATAGCTTTAAGATACTTCTACTCTAAATTAAACTAGTATATTATATACTTTAATACTTTTATAGTAGGCTTAGCCATATCTTTAGCTATTATTATTTATATCTACTATAAGAGGTACTTTAAGTTAGGGTAGTTCTAGAGGTTTTTAAATAGATAATAATACTTATTATTAGATAATATTCTAAAAAAATTAGGATAATAGGTCTAGTATATAGCTTCTCTCTTTATAAATAGTTTTATCTATAGTAGTATTAAGTTACTATTAGTATATATAATAAGAAGTTATAATAGATTATAGTTAAGGGTCTTATTTATATAATTATTATTTATAGGGAAGAATAAGGGTTAAAAAATATTATATTCTCTAAGAATAAGAAGTATTATTAATTCTAACTAGTCTACTTTAGTAATCTTTAAGAATAGGTTACTAAAGATAGTTCTTTTAAATATAAAGAACTCCTTAAAATACTAAAACTAAATCTAACTTAAGTTAGATTTCTATATTATATATATTATTAAAATATATATCTAATCTAGCTTACTCTAGACTATCTTATTAATTATAATAAAGTTAAAGTAGAGAGCCCTATATAATATTAAGTAATATTATTTAAATAGCCTCTTAAACCCTAGATACTTTAGGATTAAAAGAATATAATAAACCTATATAAGATTAATACCTAGTATTTAAGAGAGCTATTCTTTAAGTTTACTAGATATAAGAAGCTTCTTTTATTTTACTAAGGACTTAGTTTTAAAGACTTTAAGTATATAGATAAGAAAAATACTATCTATATCTAGATTTTATATCTTATAGTAGTTAAACTATAATACTATCTATATTTCTATAGTAAAGTTATTATTTATATAAATATTAATAGCCTATAAATAGTCCTATATATATATTAGTAGATTAAAATCTAACTTAAGTTAGATTTTACTTACTTTATTAGTAGGTACCTTTATAGGAGGAGGTAGGGAAGTCTTATTATTAGGAGGTAGTAGTAGATTAATTATTATAATAGCTTAATCTACTAATAGACTCTTAAGGGCTAGCTTTTAATACTAACCTATATTAAGTATTAGGGTTAGAATATTACTTAATTAATTAAAAAGAATAATATTATTTAGTTAAGCATCCTTTAGACTAATAGGGGATAGGGTAGCTATTATATTTTATATAATTTCCTTAATAATTTATATTATTTACTACATAATAGGCTTTTCTTTATATAAAGATATAATAACTACTAGTAAACTTACTAAATATTATAAAACTATATACTTAAGAAATAGTTTAAAATTATTATAAGTAATACAAGCTGGCCAGGCGCTTGCTCCACTCACTGCCAGCTTTGGCTGCGCCAAGTTACACCTGCTTACTAAGGTAATAGAAGAATATCAGCCCAGATTAATACTCCAGGCTATTAAAAGAAATTATATGAATAGGGCCGCAGGGCCACATAATGAACTATATAATAGTAGTTAATATACAGATGCTATTTAAAGAACCTAGAATAGGTATTTAATAATAAGATGAATAGGGCTGCAGGGCGCAAAAAGAATATTATAGTATACTAAATAGGGCTATATAAAGAACAGGATAATAGTAGGTAATATCCAGGTGCTATTTAATATTAGTATAAAGGAAGTATTATAGCTCTATTAAAGATAGATATTAATAGGCTATAGATTCATATATAAGGGCTACTGCCCCCCCTAAAGTTTAACTATCTAGGTATGTAAAATTTTTTATTTAAACTACCCCCTCTAATTACACTTATAAAATGCCTTTTATACCACACCTTAGTAAGTAAAGCCCTAGCTTAAAGAAGGGTAATATCTATAAATATAAGTATACTAACTCTATTTTATCTTTAGATGATTATACTAACTACCTCCTAGCTAGTCTTACAGCTGGTTCTGCCCTCCTTATAGCTAGTTCTGCACCTACTACTAAGTCTAAGTCTACTACTAAGTCTGCTACTAAGTCTGCTGCTAAGTCCACTACTAAGTCTATTACTAAGTCTATTACTAAGTCTATTACTAAGTCTATTACTGAGCCTATTACTAAGCCCTCTAAATATACCTCTCCTCCTCCTACTAAAACTGCAGCTGTAATATGGCCTATACCTAATAAGGTACTAAATCATACTCCTAGGGCCCCCCCAGGTATCTAGGCTGAATTTATAATAGACCTAAAGGCATATAATAGAAAGCCCTCCTATATATAGGAGGCACTAGCAGCTATATAGCTAAAGAGAGAGCCTATATAGTAGGATAACTATAATCTACTAGATAAGTTTAATATTACCTATTTTATTAACTAGGAAGCATTATAGGTATAATATATTAGTAATATTATAAACCCTGCCTATAAATACTACATTTAGAACTATAGCCCCTAGGCTAAATATATTATAGTCCTAGGTTTCTTTAAGAGTAGCTGTACTAACTACTATTATAACTTATCTAGTGCCTACTATAGCCTTTATTATAAGTATCTAACTATATAACATACCTATATATACTTATATACTGATATATTATAGCCCCTGTACCTGCTAAAGCTACTATAAAGAAGATTACTACTACTACTATTATAGCTATATCTATAGAGACTCTAGTTATACCTATAGAGACTCTAATTATAGGCCTTAGTAATATCCCCTACCCCTAAGCTAAAGCTACTGCTGCCACCTAGGGCTAGAAGTAGGCTAAAAGATTACATCATATACTAATAACTACTGCCATGTCCTGTAATACTATAGCTATAGCTATAGCTACAGCTGCTAGGGTTATAATAGAGTTTACTATAGAGTTTACAGAGGAGACTAGTTTCTAAGGTATTAATCTAGAGGAAGAAAGTAATAAAGAAGAGCCTATTAATAATAATAATTAGTTAGTCTTACAGGTGTACTTATAACTAGTTCTATAAGTAGTTTAATAAATTAAGGCTATATAGTAGTTAGAAAGTGAACTATAGTATTAGATATTATTAAACCTAACTATTAACCTAGTTATAAAACAACTATAATACTTCTAGATATACTATATTCTAGGTATTACTTCTACCAGGGAGGAGGTATACTATTAACTTATTTATATCTATATAGTAAGAAAGTGCAATATAGAGCTGGCCATAGGAGAAAGCTAATAACTATAAATTAATACTAATAGTATATAATGACTGACCCTGTGACTTATTAATAGTTATAGTAAAACAGGGCTGTATAGGGAACTACTAATAATAAAGGATAAAGGGAAAATAGCCTAGTCTAGTCATTAGATTAATGTATGGAATTAGATATATATAAGAATTAACTATAGAATTATTAATAGCAGCCTTACAGACCTCTAGTAAGTATTAATAGATACCTATTATAATTATATAGGTGCTGTTACAGAGTCTACTATTAATATAGATATTATATAGGAGCATGATAGGCATGCTAATCTTTAACCATAATATAGATAGCAGCAGACCTAAATTATTAACTAACTAAAGGAACTCTAGTATATACTACTAATCTATAGTTATAGTGCTAACATTACCTATTTCTACCTTATTTATAGCATAGAAGATGTAATAGTCACCTAGTAGCTAGCTACTAATAATATCATTAATAGCTGCTATATTCATATTTTAGACTATAAGCATAGCCTATATAGTAAAGTAATTAATTAACTAGTGCTACTATAGTTTATCTAAAGGGAAAATAGCTATATAAACCACCTTAATACTACTAATAGTATGAATATAATTAGGCAGTGTGATATAACCATCTAGAACTAGTTTATAGGAGAGCTAGGCTAGATACTTAGCATACTCCTAGTTTACACTACTAGGAGGAAGGCATATATTATAACAAAGCTATAATACCTGGAGCTATAGCTATATATAGGAATATTATAGGTAAGCAGCTATAATAATAGCCTAGCTACCTTATATTATAACTAGTAAAGTCTATGCCTAGTTACCTCTAAGGAGAATTATAATACTACTAAATAATAGATTATTCTAACATAGGTCCTATAATATCTGATCTATAGCTTTAAAAGTAAAATAATACTATATGGTAACTTCATCCTAGATAATTATATTCACTGCCTATAGTAACTATCTAAGTATAGACTAGGAAGTTATATTATAGCTACTAAACTTATCCAGATCTAGAGGGATCTTAAACTAGGAATATACTATATAACCATGTAGTAGGAGTAGAGCTATAATTCTAGATAAAGTAATATATAAAACAGTCTTACCACACTACTATAGATAGTAGTAGATTATATAATAGAGAAATATCTTCCTAGTACTACTAGGGCCCTATAAAAAGAAGTAATAGTTAGGGGTTTAAGCTATAACAGCTACTATAATATTATTAAAGTAGGCTTATTAATCTTTATTTAACTAAGGTACTAAGTCATCTACTATAGCTATAAGCTTATTAAGTAGAGTAGACTAGATAATATTATTAGCTATTAGACCTACCTAATTAATTATAAAGTATAGTAAATCAAAATCTAATAGCTAATGATTATAAGAATAGAGCTCCTAATTTAGTAGATATAGGCTAAAATTAAACTCTACACCCTTATAAGCTGGTGTAAAGGGCATCTAACCTAGCTAGTAATATAGATTATCATAGAGGTAGCTATAAAACTAAAGCCAAAGAGCTATAGGATTAGTAACTATAGTAAATAATAAAGTAGTTATAAATAGCATATATAGGGCATGCCTAGAAGTAAATATATATACCTCCTTAATTACTATAGTCCACTCCTAGTTATCTTCTAGAAGATTTATTACTATACAGGCTACTTAATATATTAGGTAAATAATACCTTTAATAGTATAAAGATCTTTATAGCTTATAGGGCTAATTTAGGCTATTAAAAGTAAGTAAATAAAGTATCTCTTATCTATAAGAGGGCTATAGTACTATATATAGCTAATTATATACCTACACTACTACTACTACTACTGCCAACTACACTAATCCTATATATAAGTATTTAGTATATTAGTATACAGACACCTTGCAGCTAGTATAATATATAAGTTATACTTAAAGTAGCCTATAAGAGTTATATAGGATTACTATATCATCTCCTATAACTATATATAATCTATATTCTCTAGGAAGTAGACTATCTACTTACCCTCCTTATATATAGCAAGCTATTACACAGAGGGGAACTCCTTATAGAAGTAGAAGCTTAGGATATGCTATATAGCCTCTATTAGATCTAGATAATAGTTATTAAGATACTATTTAACTTTATTCTTAACTACTATAACCTATAGTGTTACTAAGTCACCACCCTTATAGATATACTTAAATAGATACTTAATAGCATTAATTAACTAGCACATCTATATATTAATATAAGTATTAAAATACTTTAGAAAAAATAGACTATAAGACATAACCTAGCAGTTATTAATAGTAATTATATAACTACTAATCTCCTTATGAAATGCCATATTTAGATTATTAGGCTAAAAGTAAAGAGGGTAACTATCTTCCTTAATAATAGTTTAGTCTATAAACTATATTAGGAAGCCCTTAGTGTAATAGCATATACCTATAGCCTTATCTACCTCTATACACAGGGCTGTAGGGTCCAGATTACTGTAGGGGCTATGGACTATTATATACTAGATAATAGTATGTAACTTACTAGTTAGGTCTTCTACAGCTGTAGGGAAATGGGCCTAGATAATCTTATTAATTATATCTAGATTAAGAAACCATTTACTACCCTCTATAAAGACTAACAGATGTAAATAGGGAAGTCTATATTTCTAATATTTAATTATCTAAACACATCCCTAGACTAGGCTGAATACCTAGTATTTAAAGATATTATCTAATAGCACCCTCTTTTTTAGCTTAAATATATATATAACTAAATCTAGACAGTCCTTAACATCCTAGCCTAGATATAACTCTTACTTAATCTTAGGCCATCAAGGGTTGGCTGTAAATATAATAAAGAATATTAGCTTACTATAATAGGCTATAATTACTATAGTATTATAATAAAGGGTATTCATATACTACTTACTACTAATATAAGAAGAAGGTAAGATAATACAGCAACCTAATATAATATCTATAGCCTTATTAAATTTAGCCTTATTAGTATATATAGCATCTACAAGGCTATTATATAGGTCTATATAAATCTCATCCTAGTAGTAGATAAACTAAGCTAGGTATACTTACTTAACTATTATATCTATATTAACTAAGAATTACTAATACAGCTATGTAGTATAATAAGCTGTATTAAAAATATCTATTTAAATAAATATATAGAATGCATACTATATATAGAGTATAAGATAGCCTGCTTTCTCTGCCTAAGTCTTATTAATATACTCTATATCTAGTAATAGTACCTCTTTAATAGTATTATTATAAGTATTACCTTTAGTAGCAGTCTGGTTATTAGCTATATAGTAAGTAGGATAGTCTAGAGTAGGTATAACTATAGATATGCCTTACTCTAATAGTGTAGTTAGCAGCATGTTATAACCCTAGCTAGGTATTCTATATAGGAAGATTAAGATGTAATAAAGAGGTATATATAAAGGGTAACTAGAGTTAATATAGATTATATTAGACTAATCTATACTAGGCCAGAGTATAAGCTATAAATCTCAGAAGGTCTACTAACTAAAATCCTAGCTAAGGTATAGAATGATAGCTGCAACCTTAGCTAATATTAGTAGATTAGAGTAATAATAGTCTGTACTAACCTCTATGACTAACCATAGCTCTGGTAATAGTATAATTAAGATAGGGGTAGCCTGATCCTAGATAAGAAGCAGCTGCTCATATATAGTTATATAAATAGATATCTAGGGGTTGTATAGCTGCAACTCATGTATTAACTCTAAGAGAATTCTATCTTTAAGGTTAGTATCTTAATCTAAACAGACTATATTTATATACTCTGGATCTAAGAATTATACCTATATAAATACTAGAGCTGTTCCTTCAGCAGCTTCTAGGGGCCTATGTAGGTAGAATAGCTCACCCTAAATCTAGAATAGGAGATAGCCACTAGTAATATACATATCTATATAGTAGTTTATAGATGTAAAATACAGAGCACTATTATAGTAATAGATATAATATTAAAAGTTAGTTACCTTAGTAGTAATATCTATAAGATAGGAATATAGAGACTAAGGAGGGGAATAAAATAGCTCTAATTATACTTTACCTTATAAATAGCACTTTATAAAGATAGGAGAAGTAATAGAGGAACCCTGCTTATACTCTGTAATCTAATATAGAGCCTTATAGTAGTAGTAGGCATGTTCTATATAGCCTAGATCTAAGGTTTTCTAATAATTATAGTAAGACTAAAATATAAGAGGGAGCACTGATAAATAGGCTATAGTAATAGGTAATAGCTCTAGAGATTATATATATAGGTAAGGGCAGCTAGTAGGGATAGGTAACAGCTCTAGAGATTATATATATAGGTAAGGATAGCTAGTAGGGACAGGCAACAGCTCTAGAGATCCTATATATAGGTAAGGGCGGCTACTAGGGACAGGCAATGGCTCTAGAGATCATATATATAGGTAAGGGTAGCTATAAGGGATAGGCTTAGGCTCAGGAGTTATAGAATATAACTAAGGGTAACTATAATAACAGGGAATAGCTATAGGAACTACAGTAACTACTAGAGATAATAGACTTATAGAAGGAGAAGGGGAATATACACCTATAGGAGTGAACTAAAACCTCTTATTATAGGCCTAAGGAGTAAAATTCCTATTAGTATATAGAGAGAAGAAGTAATAAGGGTATAAAGACTATACTAAGTAGTTACTATAGGTATAACTATAAGTAAATAAATTATTTTCTTTCTATTTCTTACAGATATGGCAGTAAAACTATAATAGAGGTATATTAGGAGAAGTATAAGAAGTATAGTAACTATAGTAGTTAATTATCTAAACTATATATAATTATAATAGGGTGTAGGGAGGGCCGTAGTAGGTATATAGTAAAAAGTAAATAAATAGGATACTAAACTAAAAAAGGGAATTTAGTAAATAATAGCTAATTAATAAGTAATTATTAAGTAATTATTAAGCACTTATTAAGTAATTATTCAGCATTCTCTACTGTTATTTCTTTATGATAAGAGTAGATTAGCCTTTATTTAGATCTTAGTATCTAGATAATATACTTCTAATACTAAAGAATTTTAGAGCTTTTTAATATATATAGGGTTAATCTCTTTATTCTTTCTATTAGGCTACTATAGATTTAGAAGGTAAATATTAATAATAATAATACTAAGTAATATATTTTAAATCTAATTAGAGATTTAGTTATTAACTATTAATATAAGAGTATTAAGGTCTTTCTTCTTTAACTTACTTATTATAAAATCTAACCTAGGTTAGATTATAGAGATATAATTAGAAAAGTTAAGAAACTTTATAGATAATATAAAATACTAAATCTAACTTAAGTTAGATTTAAGTAAATAAACTAAAATTAATAATAACCTAAGAAAAAGATAAAGAGGGGATATCTATATATAATTAGAGGGTTCTTAATATAAAATAGGGGGGTTCTCTATAAGAGATAGGGGGTTTATATATATATAAAAATAAATAAGAAGAAGAGTTTAAAATATAAATAATTATAAGATATTATTATATAAGTATACTTACCTATTATTCTATAATTATAGCTTATTAATAACTTAATTTAAATAGAAGTAAATATATTATAGATTATAGTATATTCTTTATTTAAGACTTAGACTTCTACTATAAAAGTCTTTAAGAAATATATACTTAAATTTGTAAGGCGATTGGGGTTAATCGGCCTAGGGGTTCCTAGCCAGCAAGGTGTCAGTGACTAGGCTGTGGGCTATAGATAAGAATACAGAGTTTCAAAGGGGTATAGGCTTGCTAGTAAGAATGTATATATAGTAATAATTAGAATAAACTACTTAGTCTATACTAAGCTGTTCAGGGACCCCTATTTCTATTAAGTATATTTAGGATTAGGGGTACTATTATCTAAGTAAGAGAGGGCTTGGCACTAGGGGCTTACTAGGTCTATATTACTCTAAGTATATGATAACTACCCCCCCCCTTTAGAGAGGTTTATCCCAAACTATACTAGCCCTAAAGTAGATATTAAAGGGTAATACTAATAGCTTCTACTATTATTTATAGCTAATAAAGGGCTTTAAGTTAGTATTTAAGAGGTGTTTAAAAGGTATTAGAAGATGCTAAGCTAATTCTTAATAAAATTATTATCTCCTTAAAGGGCTTTATTCTAGTATAATACTAGTAATTAGTTAGATTTTACTAGCTATTATAATATTATAAAGTTATCTTATTAATATGCTATTAACTTACTATTATATTTAGTTATTATAATAGATTAGGAGTAAGTAGTTAATAAGTATAGTAGTAAGGCCTTACTAAGTAATTAGGATTAATAGATATTAAGGGCTTAATAGTATTAATTTCCTAGTAGTATAAATACTAGTTAGTTCCCCCCCTTCTTACTAATATTTAGTTCTATAGTATTATCTAATTTCTTTTTTACTTTATAATATCTTCTAAGGTAAGTATTCACTAGTAACTTATTATATTTATACTACTTAATATATCTATTAAGCACTCCTAAACTCCTACTTACCCTTATAGAGAGAAGTATTAGCAGGCTAATATCTCTTCCTTATTTAATTTAGATAATACTAGTATAAGTACTCCTTCTTACTAAGTTTAGTTACCTATATTAGGTCTTTTAAGCTGATAGGGAGGTAGTCTAAGAATAAAATCATTATATCTCTTATTACTTAATACTACTATATTAATCTATCTATACCTACTACTACTATAGCTAACTACTCCTAGTCTAAGTCTAATTCTTACTCTATCTCTTTATTATACTCTATATCTATCTCCTACTCTATTTCCCCTATTACTACCCCCTCCCTATACTAGTATACTAATATTACTATACCCCTCCCTATCCTGGGCTATTAGCACTATATTAAGTAGGAGTAGTAATAAGGGGTAGCCTATCCCTATATTTAGGTAAATATAAATTATAAGTATTATTATTATTAGTATTTAAAGAAGAAGTATAAGCTAGTCCCTATATAGCTTATCTACTATATTACTATATTTTAGGAGACCCTAATTAATAAGCATAATACTAGTAATATTATAGCACTATATAATAAGATAGAGGTGATAATAGGCTTTATACCTAAGGATAATATAGATAGGGTTATCTATATATTATAGTTAATTAATTATAACTTATTTAAGCTTTATATTATAATAAATATGCTTATTAGTCACCCAGTTCCTGCCCCTAAGGATGAGATAGTAGTATTTTAGAATTTTATTAGGGATGCTAGGGATTCTAGTAATAATAATTAGTGGTTTTCCTTATATCTAGTTATCTTTATAATATAATACTATTACTAGTATAGTAATATCCCTATATTATATAAGTTCTAAGTAGGTTATAGCTATAGACCTATTCTTATTAAACCTCTAAACCCTATAGGAAAACAGAGGAAGGTTTATACTATTAAGGTAATAAGTAGGAGCTAGTAGATAGTAAAAACCTTATAGGAAAAAGGCTATCTCCTTCCCCTCCTTTAATAGGGCTGCTTTATAGCCTATCTAGTCTACTCCTTATATATACTTAATACATCTATAGTATTACCTAGGTTCTCTACTAGTTCCTATAAGTTCTTATAGTTAGGGAAGCCCTTCTACTTAATTAGGTATTAAGTCTTTCCCTATCTAATCTACTTAGCTAGTATATCCTTAACTTCCTATTCCTCTTCCCTATTAATATTAAGGGGCTAGGGTTCTAATAGTATCTTATTAGTAGTTTAGGGGTTCTATTTCTTAAGGAGGGATATATAGAAGGTAGGATGGATTTAACTATATAACTTTAGTAAGTATAGGGTATATACCTACTTCCTAATAATAGTAGTAATCTTAAACAGTCTATTATACTTATTATTAAGCTTCTTATATAGATATTATATTCTTAAGTTTTTTAGTAAAAATAGCACCTTATTACTAATAGAAAATAAGATATCCTAGTATTTCTAGTTATAGTATTTAGCCTATATTTCCTAGGCAGTAGCTAGGTAAACCTCTAGCTAGTCTTATAGATCCTAAAGTATCTTAAAGCATTCTTCTATAGCTATAATAGAGGATTTATTAGTAATATTAATAAGCTAGGATAATACTAGGTTATAGCTATAAGCAGTCTTAAAGGGTGCTATTTTTATTAAGGTATATAGTATATAATTATATATAAACTCTGCTATTAGTAACTATATAGCCTAATTATCTTACTAGTAATTAATAAATAACTATAGGTATATCTTTAATATCTGATTCTAGTACTCTATCTAGCTATCTATTTATAGATAGAAAGCTATACTTATTTATTTCTTAATCCTTAATACTCTATAGAAATTAGTCTAGTATTAGCTAGTAAATAGTATATCTCTATTAGTTACTAGGCTCCCCAGAGCACTATGTTATAGGATAACCTTCTCTAAGAATATATTAGTAAGTTCTTCTATAGTAATTATCTTCTAAACTAGGATGTATTTAGCTATCTTTATATATTAATTAATAATTATTAGGATTATATTAAACACCTCCCATCCTTATACTAATAGTAGTAATAAGGTGATAAAATCTATAGATAGATTACTCTATAGTTCTTTTAGTATAGGTAGCATAGTAAGCTTCCCTATAGTAAGGTGCTAGGGAGTCTTAGTCTTCTAATATACTATATATATATAGATATATTTATTAATATTATATTATATCCCTTCCTAGTAGAATTTATACTAGAGCAAGGCCACAGTCTTATTAACTCCTAGGTATCTAATATATAGGTTATTATAGTATATCTTTAAAAGCTCTTACTTTACCACAGTACTAGCAGGCATATAAATTATAGGAGACCCTTACTATTAATTTACTAGTTCCTTAACTAAGTATTACTTAGGGTTTCCTTTAGCTACTTAGAAACTAGTTATATATAGGCATCCCTATGCTATAGTTCCTAGATAATATCCTTTAAGTAAGCTATTAGTAAGTCCTAAGTAATCTTAGGGCTAGTAGCCTTTATTACTAGTAGTCTTAGGACTAGGAATTCTAGACTTCCTAACCCTACTAGCATATTATAAGCACTAGGGGTGCTTATAATAGTCTAGTTTAATTATAAGCCTGGTATTAGCTTCCTCTAAAGCATAGGTAAGAGGCTAGCTCTGGTTTCTTTATCTCTAGTTAGCCTATAGTCCTAGCACCTTAACAGTATATCTACAGGGTTAAGCCTTCTTAGTTTATATTTAATTATAAAATTATAGGCTATAAATAGTTCTGTCTACTAGGCCTGCCTAGTATTTAGTATCTTTATTATAAAGAAATAGGTTAAGTTTATATAGTCTATCTAGACCCTAATTAGATAATAACTACCTTCTAGGTAGTATCTCTAGTATTTAAAGTACTTAATAATTATAAGTAACTCTTAATTATATACTTTATATCTTTATTTAGCTTTATAGAGCTTTCTTAAGTAGAATATAATTAGGCACTATCTATAGCTACTATATATCTCTATTAAGTTATTATTAGGCTATAGAAGGATACCTATAATTATAAAGCCTAATATATTAGTAATAAGGAGGATCTACTTCTTAGGGTTAAAGTATATAAGAATTAGGGTTTTAATAAATATATCCTTTAAGGTCTAGAAAGCTTTCTAGGCCTCCTCTATCTAGGTAAAAGACCTTATCTTATACCCATTCTTTACCTTCTTTAAGAGGTTCATTAGGGGAATTATAATTTATGAATACACCTTAATAAAGTATTAGAAAAACCTAGTAAACCCTAGGAAGGTCTAGATATTATAGAATAAGTAAGGTACTAGCTACTTACTAATAGTACTTAGCCTTACTAGATCTACCTATACCCTATCTCAGCCTATAAGGAAGCTAAGGAACTTAACTTTAGTCTAGTAGAATTTATATTTTAATAGCTTAGTATATAGGTTTACACCCTTAAGATACTAGAGGACCTCCCTAATATACTACTCATATTCCTCTTTAGTCTATAAGTAGATGAGGATGTTATCTAGGTAGATAATATAGAATTTATTAAGGATTCCCTATATTATCTTATTAATATAGGCCTAGAAGGTGGCTAGTATATTAATTAGTCTAAATAGTATAACTAGGTATTTAAATTAGCTATAGTATATATAAAATATCATCTTCTACTTATCACCCTACTAGATATAGATATAGTGGTAGGTATTCTATAAATCTAGTTTTATAAAGAACTTCACACCCTAGATATAATCTATTAACTTATTAATTTAAGGTAAAGAGTAGTAATTCTTAACTATAATAATATTTAGCCTCTAATAGTTAATATAAAGGCATAGACCTCTATCTAGCTTTTTTATAAAGAGTACTAGCATAGCTACTAGGCTTAATAACTCTTAAATCTACCCCTTTTTTAATATATTATTAAGGTATTTATATAGAGCCTCTAGCTCTACCTAAGATATAATAAATAGAGAGCTATATAGTAGTAACTTTCTATTAAGTAGCTATATCTTATAGACTATTTAGTTAGAGGGTAAGATATTAGCCTCTATCTCTAAGAATATCTATATATATACCTAATACTATAGTAGTATCCTAGGGTTAGGGGCCTTAGGTTTAACCTAATTAATTATAAAGAGGAAGAGGTCCCTACCCTATAACTTCTTAAGGAACTTCTTTAGCTCTAGGATCTTAATCCCTAGTAAGTCTATATAGTAATACTAGCTACTCACCCTCTAATTAATATCTAGGTCAGCTTGCTGGAGCTAATTATATCTAAGAATTATATTATATCTTATAATATTAGTAATTAGGAAGGGAATCTAGAATATCTTACTAGTTACTTCCTTATCTATTATTATTACCTCTAAGGATAATTCCTTATAAATCTTTACCTTTAAGCTATTAGTAAGCTCTATAAAAGGAAGTATTATATTACTACTAAATTAATAACTATTCTATACTATAAATTAATATAATATATAGTTAGGCCTAGCCCTAGAGTTAAGAAGTACCTTAGTAGTTATAATTATCTTATTAACTTAGACCTTAACTTTAGTAAGGATAGGAGGTACTAGTAGCTCCCTAGTATAAACTAAGGTATTAAACTCCTAGGGCTTAGATTCCTATTATAAGGAGGGAGGACCTTTAGGAGGTATGCCTCCCTCTTAGTTATTTTTTTTAGGGTAGGCTAGAAGAAGGTGCCCCTTCTCTTTATAATAGAAGTAGTACCCCTCCCTCTATAGCTAGTCCTTATTATTAGGTTATTTCTACTAGGTATTAGGTCTCCTAGTTAGGTGCCTATTAGATAGTTAGTTATTTCTTTTACTATTACTAATAGCTGCTAGGAGTATGTCTAGTAAGCTACTATATTATTATTTTTATTTATTTAGGATACCTATTTTCTATAGATAGGAGTTATAATAGTTAGAGTTACCTACTCTAGCTATTTATAAGATGGCAGGTCATCCTTCTTATTAAAGGATCTTTTCTTACTAAGCTATAAGAGCCTTAAGATAGTCTAATAACTAGTTATAGCTAGATGTATACTAGACCTCTGCCTTTAGCTTAGGTTATAATTTTTCTATAGCTATCCTAACCTAGAACTATTCTAGGCTTAGACTAGGTTTAATTATATTCTACAGCTCTTAGAGCTCTATAAAGAAGGATTAAATATATTTCCTATACTAGAGCTATATAAGCTAGTATATAGTAGTGTTTTAGTAGTCCTCTTATAGTTTAATATAGTCCTATAGGAAGTCCTTAAATTCCTAGTAGCTAGCCTTATACCCCTTAGGGTGCTAATCCTACTAGATATTCTTAATATCTATACTAAGCCAGGAGGTTATATATAAGATCTTATTAGTATTATTATTAAATATCTAGGGCTTAGCTAGATAATACTTAGAGAGGTCTTATAGGAATATCTTTAGCTTAGTACTAGCATAGGCTCTATAGCCATCCTATATAGCTGGGTTAGCTAGCTTAAGGCCCTTAGGTTTATTATTATACTAGTCCAGAACTACCTTTAAGCTCTAGATGAGCTAAGTAAGGCTAGCCTAATCTAGCATAACTATAGGCACTATATTATTAATAGTAGCCAGCAGCATGGACCTATCATTATAGTTATATATAGGGGTTATATCACTAGTCTAGGTTGGATTAGATATATTTACTTCTATAGTCCTTGATTCACTGGCTTTACAGCCCATGGAAGGGGGGTTACTAAGAGGGCTTCTAATAGGCAACCTATAGACATCCTTAAGGGCTGATTCCTAGTTAGGTTCTAGGCACTAGTTTATCAGCCTCTTAGAGTCCCTATTATTAGATTAGTTAGTGTGCTATTAAGTATTTATATCTAGTAATCTATAGTAGAAGCAGTTCAAACTATAAGATAATTAAGGTTAATTAGCCTAGGGGTTCCTAGCTAGCAAGGTGTTAGTAACTAGGCTGTGGGCTATAGATAAGAATACAGAGTTTTAAAGGGGTATAGGCTTGCTAGTAAGAATATATGTATAGTAATAATTAGAATAAACTACTTAGTCTATACCAAGCTGTTCAGGGACCCCTATTTCTATTAAGTATATTTAGGATTGGGGGTACTATTATCTAAGTAAGAGAGGGCTTGGTGCTAGGGGCTTGCTGGGTCTGTGTTGCTCTGAGCGTGTGACAAAATTACTATAAATTTAAAATTTAAATATAACTATAGTAAATAAGGTTATCTTTATAAAATCTATATAGAATTCTAACCTAAGTTAGATTCTAAATATTATATTACCTATATAATAATTATACTTAAAGTTTTGCCTTAATATTATAATAATTCTATAGTTATATATTAAAATATTTATTATCTATATTATAATATTAGTATAGTTTTATATATTAAATATTACTTAGTAGGTTTATGGGTTAAACCCAGCTTATACTAACTAGATTAAGTAGGTAGAGAATAACCACCTTAGTAGAATAAAACCTATTAGGTTTAGCCACCCAGAACCTGCTAGGTTCTGGGCTAGGTTCAGGCCCTAGAAATTCTGAACCCAAACCTGGCGGGCTGGGTTTGAAAGATAGGAGAACCCAGCCCAACCCATGAAAATAACAACCCTAGGTTAATCACACATATAAAAGTTGCTACTAGCTTCTATGGCATAGTATCTGATTAGTTTGAGTTAGGGATGAAGGTGTAGTGTAGGAGTAAGACAGACACATCATAGTTTAAAATAAGTTCTCTCCCTCACATGGGCACTACTATGCGCTTTTATTAAAATACAGCTTCTTTAGTTAAGTGCAAAATATTCAGGTACCTAAATGTTCACCTAAAGGCCGCCAGAACATGGGCAGCAAAGCAGTAAGGGAACAGACACTGGGGTGGGTGAACACTGACATATACCCACTGTTGTATGTTTTTGATGCTTTTGTCTTTCATGCTATACACATATTGGTCAGGCTTAGAGTCAACTGCCCATTAGTCTGAGCTGAAGTCATGATAGAGTCTCTGGAATAGCTGTCTGGTAGTGTTGCAGAAGTGCTCTGTAAGAGTTAAAAGTAACAGAAGCAGCAAAATGACCAGAGATTCCAGAATGTTATGGCTTTGTTAGCCAGCATATTGGTGAGTCTACTTTATTTTTGCTCTATGGCCTTACTATTTGCCCAGGTATCTTCAAGACCCTGTGGGCCAGCAATTCACATCCAGGATGAGGTGAGTAATGCCATCACATTTTTTCTCCACATGGGAGATGGGTGTGCGCTCATAGATTTCCACTGAATCTGGCCTTGCACCATAAGCTATGAGACCAGCGACTCCGTTGTACGCAAAAACAGCCGGCGCATCATACTGAAGTATAAATAGATAGATACATCATGAGTAAGAATATGAAACTTTACTGACTGGCAACACGTGCACAGAGGCGGCCGACGCCAACGCAACTCGTATGTATATATAAACCACCACTACGTTCATACCAACCCATGATAGAAATATTATCCCCTTACATCTCACCAACCACTAGGTATCTTGAATTGATACTTCATATTTGTATAGACTAGACACTAGGCTATCTAGTGAGATTAATATTTTTTAGAGAAATCCTAGAAGTTAGTGATTACTAAGCAAAACAGTTTCTAGCGGTTTAACCGTCGACCCACTGGATCCGACCCTGACCCGCGCCTAACCCGGTGCGATTTCTCAATTAAGGAACCAAACCCTCACTGCTGCGAGTTCGGTGAGGGTCGGATTCAATTCTAGCGGCTCGGTTATCTCTACTGCCCGGACATTTGTTGCTTCAGGCTGTTCAGGGCCACCTCTACTCAGCTCGCACCGTCTCCTCGTGAGTCCTGCACTGTTTGGCGGGGATGACATGTTTTTGTATATTGCATTAATGCCTTAAACCACCCGCCCTGTTCTGTGCTATGTATCTTCCAGCATCTTCATGATCAACTGGTTTTTGCTGAACCAGTCCCACAGCTGCGCTCCGGCGGGATCTATCTCCATGTCCATGTCCTCGAAAGCTATGTGGGACAACGCCGTATGACCTGGAGAGACACCGGAAGTGCTGGTCATCGTGCCGGGGTCTCCCATAAAGGTACCGAGCCCGAGACCAGTCGAGGTCGTGTTGGTGAAGGACTCACAGGCATAGGGCTGCTCAGCAGCCATCGACCACGATATCCCCGTTTGCCCACCATCCGCCCGGGATTTGACTTCGACGTATGTGGCTGCAACGTCATATAACGCCTTGAAGAGGCGCCGTTGCCTGTCGCATGTGCTCTGTGCGCCGACGCTCGATGCAGACTCGAGCGTCTCGACAAGACTTTTCATGTGGGCTAGGTCGGAGGCCTCGGATATCTCGATGGTGTGGCAGAATAGGATGATATAGGGAACAAATAGAGACTGAGTCATAGTCCTGCATTTTCTCTCCAATGTCAGATTATCATTGGTCTGGCCCAGATGGCAGAACGGAAGGGGAAATCATCGAGAGCGAACCAATTTATGTATGCTTCGAGGAACACCGTCTTCCCTTGTGCCTTGTTAATCACCGCGACGCATCGGTCGTGTTCGCGGAGCGTCTCTCGGGCGGCATCGATGCATTCTTGACAGAATGCGGACGAAGATGGCTTCTCCGGCGCAATGCTTCGATAGATGAGCGTCAGCATGGACAAGCCGATGACGCGATCGGACCGTCGTGCTATTTCGTGGAAATCTTGTCCCAGCACTTGCCCATTGCTCGCTTCATAATGGTCCTACGTCCGATTCAGACCAGTCAGCCCGCTGGCACTGTATCCAGGGATGTAACTAGGAGGAGACAACTCCTTGCTTGTGGATAGGGAGGTAGGGAGCTAGTAGACGAACTTACGTGAAAATCCTGCGCATGTTGCATGGCCGCTTTCAGCTCTGCTGCTAGCGCCCAGGCACGAGACGTCCGAATATGCAGTGGTTGCATAAGGGCGCCGGGGCTGTAGATGTCGTCGTAGATTCGACCCTGGATACTGGCTATTTTGATCCAACCGGGGGCTAGTTCGGCCAAGAACGAACCGCTGGGACCACGCTGCCTCCCAGGGCGGGTCAAAGTGATGTCCTGATCTCGGAAGTTTGATGAACGTCCAAGGCGTAGAGACAGCATCTTCTCAGTTATGTAAATAGTCCAGAACAAGGACCTCTTCTGAGCCTTGACTGCGGGATGGTCTGTGCCAGCAGGCACGTTATGTTGCAGGCCCAGTGCTTGGATCATATGGGAGGCTGAATTGATGAAATGCCAAGCGGCAGATGGCTTGTTCTTCTCAAGGCAATAAATCGACTAGTAGAGCGGACAACTAGTTAGAGCGGGGTCTATTGATTGGTTCTCGCAGACTGCTTACCGCCATGGTCATCGCGTATGCGAAATCCATGTTGGTTGGCTGATGGAAGCGAAGATTGGCAAGGACCGTCTCAAGATTGGCCTTGCATATGACAGCCTGAGCGTAGTAGTCTTGCTTCGTTTCTCCGTCGACAACTTTGGAGCATTCGCAGAATAGCCTATGCAGACCGTAATGAACGATTATCAAGTCGGCTTCGGTGGCGGGACCCGGCGATGCGACTTTGAAGAAGTAGTCATTGAACTGGGAGGGCTGGATAAATCCCCCCAGCCATAGCGTGGCTACCTGCGGGCACTCCCGGGCCATTCGCAAGCACATGAATACCTTCTCAACCGGCGGCAAAGGGAGGTTGCGAGTTGTCGAGCTAGGCGGAATCGCCCTGGCAAGAGGATAAAGCCTATGGAGCGGGTCAGACCGTTGTTTCCCCGAATGCACCGCAGCCTGGAGGCCATCCAACACGGCTTCCATCTCGTGCGCGACCTCCGCGTTGGTCGTGTTGTGGATGGCGTTCTGCAGGAAACGACTTGCAAAGACCGCGTGAGCGAACAGCGACGATTCGCCTTCGTACTCCGCTCTGGAGGAGTGATCGTGCGCTTCACGGACATCCTCGCTGGTAGGATGATCAGACAGTGAGCCTTGGTCTGGCGTGGCCCCGAGTAAGGAGCAATATGGTGTTGGCCCGAACGACGAGGACGAGCTGGGCTCCTGTTGGTTGATGTCGATAGGGTCTTGTGCAAAGTCGAGAGATTCACAGGCTGTCCTCTTGATCGGCCCGTGAGTCATCTGGCTCATCCTCTGGCTGAGCTCGTCAATTTTTCTCGATATTGCATCCAATTTGGAATCGCTGGATGGATTTTAGCCAAGTGCTCGGCCCGGGATCGTGTAGTAGTGACTTACTATGTATGTGAGACCATAACCCTCTGCCGTCTTTCTCTTGGCTTGGGGCCGGTTGCGTATGAACACGGTGCCCTAGCTTTGACACAGTGAGAACACGGGTTCTCCCGGTCGCATTTCACCTGAACAAAAAACCGAAGTTAGACCCCATTGCTCATGGAGGCTTCCCATGGCTGGATAGTTGACTCGTCTTCACCTTGCGCTGGCGGCATCGATGACACTAAATTGGAGAAGCGGATCAGCTACACGATAGAACTTCACATCCGGTTGGTACAACAGGCAACTCACTGCTATTTTCTCGGTCGTGGAAGAATTCTGTTCTTCGTTTTCCTCCGCGCGTGAGAACGAGACATCTGCTGCTTCCCCTCCAGTGGCTGATTGGATGGCGGGCGGTTCCCATTGACGCACAGTCGCCTGGTCCGTAGGCGCCATTTGTTCTCCTTGGCTTCCGAAGAACTCACAGGCGAGCGAGGCTTACATCTATTAGGGTCCGCTCGATGGAACGTTCTAAGAAGAGATGATGGCGTCGAACGGACTGTAGAAAGGGGAGACTTGGCGCTCGGGCTGGGACGCTTCGGAGACTCGGAGGCTCCGCCCTCCGCGCTTCGCTCTATATTGCTACAGACATGGTAACCTCCGCACCCCGGGGCATAGTACTGCGAAGATGTAGCCAGAACGGGTTTCCCTGATCTCTCATTCTCTCTATATATTCTTCTTCCTCCATCAGATTGACTTTGCTCGGTCGTTCACTCCTTTCTCATACAACAGTTCCCATCACAGCGCAAATAAGATGACAGTTCCGTTGGAACACCGAGAGAACGAGAAAGCTGCCGGAATAACCAACGATGCTTACATCCCGATCAAATCTAACGTGGACGAGGACGAATATGTCGAGAAGAAGAAAGGTCCGAATGGCTTCCTGGTTAGTTTGGCTGAAGGACCGGTCTTTGCGACGGGAATAGTGGCTGATGAGCAGGGACGATCTCTCGCAGAGAGTTTTCACCTTTGGCGATACCAAACTCTACCTTCTCGAATGCATCGCCTTCATAGCGGCTATTGCATCTGGTGTAGCTCTCGCCATGGTCAATCTGGTCATGGGACAGTTCTTGACACTGCTGAGCGATTTTAGCTTCTCGGACATGAACTCAACACCAACCAATTTTATGTCCGCTGTGCGGACGTCTGCGTAAGAACGTTTTCTGCCTTTTTGGTTTCTCGACGATACTCATGTAATTATAGTCTCTACTTCATATACATTGGTGTCGTCCGTCTCGTGGCGACCTACCTCTATGCCTCTCTCTTCACCTACGTCGCATACCATCTAACCCGCAACGTCCGACGAAGCTACCTACGTGCTGCATTCAGCCAGGAAATCAGCTACTACGACCAGGACGCCACCGGCTCTATATCTCAACAAGCAACCACAAACGGCAACCTTATCCAATCTGGCATTGCTGAGAAACTCGGTATTGTCATCCAAGCCGTCTCCACCTTCGTGGCGGCTTTGGTGATTGCGTTCGTCACGCAATGGAAGCTGACGTTAATCCTGATTTTTATGGTGCCGACTCTGCTTATAGTACTTGGAATGGCTGGTGGAATTGATGCCAGGATCGAGACCAAGATCTTGCAGATCCATGCCCAAGCCGGTAGCTATGCTGAGAGTGTCCTCGGGGGCGTCCGGACAGTCCAGGCCTTCAGCCTTCGACCCAGAGTGATAGCCAAATTTGACTCTTACCTGCAGGAGGCGTATTCCCAGGGGATGAGAAAGAACAAATTGTACGGTATCGTGTTTGGAGGGCAGTATTTCGTTGTCCACGCTGGCATGGGCCTTGCCTTCTGGCAGGGCATCGCCATGCTCGACCGTGGTGAGATTGCCGATCTAGGAACAGTCTTTGTGTCAGTATCGCTTTCTCGAGAGCCGGAAATCTGATAACTAGGTCTTTGTGGAGATATCAGGACTAACGATAGGACAGTGTTCTCTTCTCCATCATTATGGCCGCGACCACGGTCATGCAAGTAGCACCGCACATGGTCGCCTTCAGCCGCGCGGCAACCGCAGCGTCGGAGCTGTTCGCTCTCATCGATAGGCATTCGGAGATCAACCCGTTTGACGAATCGGGTGCCAAACCGGCAAACCCTGCCGGCTCCATTGATTTCCACGGCGTCAGCTTCAGATATCCTACGCGTCCAGATGTCGCCGTACTGGAAGACTTTGCCCTGCATATCCCTGCCGGAAAGGTCACCGCGTTGGTGGTGAGTAATCGCTAAATCGTATCTGCGGTTGAAACCCTTAATTAATCGTGTGATAAAGGGGCCATCTGGGTCAGGAAAGAGCACCATTATCGGATTGCTGGAACGGTGGTATTCCCCTTGTTCAGGCAGCATCTCCTTGGACGGCAAGGACATCAGTCACCTCAACCTCAAGTGGCTGCGGACGAACGTCCGTCTAGTTCAACAGGCAAGATAGAGACACCGAAAGCGCTCAGTGTGCCACAAATCTCTGTAGGGCAAATATTTAGCTAACTTGTCCAGTACAGGAACCGGTGCTATTCAACGCCAGTGTGTTTGAGAATATCGCCAATGGCCTCGTCGGCACCCCATGGGAGACCGCGTCGCATGAAGACCAAATGAAGCTCGTTCAGGAGGCTGCGAAACTCGCCTTTGCGCACGACTTCATCGAGAACCTGCCGCAAGGATACCACACGCGCATCGGTGAGAGAGGTGGTCTGCTTTCAGGTGGACAGAGGCAGCGTATTGCCATCGCCCGCAGCGTCATTTCGGAGCCTAAAATCCTCCTCCTCGACGAGGCGACCAGCGCGCTCGACCCACACGCGGAGGCTACCGTCCAGAAGGCACTCGACCGTGCCATGCAGAAGCGGACGACCATCGTGGTCGCCCACAAACTCGCGACAGTCCGCAAGGCAGATAACATCGTGGTCATGTCCCAAGGCAAGATCATGGAGCAGGGGACGCACGAAGAGCTGGCGCGCAAGAACGGTATCTACGCCTCTCTTGTCAAGGCCCAGGATATTGCACTGGCGAACTTGGAACAGAATCATGGTTCTGGGGGTACGAGCACGTCTGACGAGGGTCCAGAAAAGGGAGACGATCAGTCTGTTGCCAGGGTCCGAACGGCCGAGGCGCAACAGCTCGCGGCACTACAGGACCGGGAAGATCACAGCTTGTACGAGAAGACGGGCATTATCCATAATATTTGGAATCTTTTGAGAGGGATGCCTGAGCTCTGGATTTGGTTCGCGGTCACAATGGCCACGTGCATTGGAGGAGGTGAGTATCTCCGGAGCCGAAGAATTATGGCAGGCTGGTACATGACAAACTTACTCACTACGATGTCACTCGCAGCTGCCGTCAACCCTGGGCAAGCCCTCTTGCTCGGCAATATCATGGGCGTCTTTACTTCTCCCAACATGGTCGCTCGCGGCAACTTCATCGCGCTAATGTTCTTTGTCATGTCGCTCGGTATTCTTCTCATATACTTCATCATGGGCTGGTCAACCAATACAATCGCACAAGTGAGGGCTTTCGCGCCTGTGTCACCCCCTAATTCATACCACGATGCTGACCGCAAGCGTGATACCGTATAGACTCTCAGCAGGAAGCTGCGACGGGAAATCTTAGACGCCTTCCTCCGACAGGACCTGCGGTTCTTCGATCGGCCTGAGAACACGGTGGGCGCGCTCACCAGCCGACTCGATTCATATCCACAGGCCGTTTTAGAGTTGATGGGGTTCACCGTCGCCATCATTCTCATGTCAGCGATCAACATTGTCGCGTCGAGCGTCCTCGCCGTTGCTGTCTCGTGGAAACTGGGACTGATCGGCGTCTTCGTCGGCCTGCCGCCCATTATGATAGGCGGTTATGCACGTGTCCGACTTGAGACTAAGATGGACGATGAAATGGGACAGAGGCTGTCAGCGAGTGCGTCGGTAGCGTCGGAGACGGTCATGGCGATCCGCACCGTCGCGTCGCTCGCAATCGAAAACACTGTGCTAAAGAAGTACGCCGATGAGCTCGACCGAGCGATCATCCAGGCGAGCGGGCCGATGTTCCATATGATGATCTGGTTCTCTCTCACGCAGTCCGTGGAGTACTTTGTGCTGGCTCTGGGGTTCTGGTAAGTCTTCCCTTCCCTTTTTCGGTTTTGCGAAGGAGACATGTTGAAGCGACTCGAACTACCCAGCTAATTGACTGATCGATTATGCAAACAGGTGGGGATCAAAGCTAATCAACGACGGGGAAATTACTTTGTATCAGTTCGTAGTGTCTTTCATGGGCGTTTACTTCTCCGGCCAGGCCACCGCGTTGGCTTTTAGTTTCGCCAGCAGTGAGTCCGGAAAGCCGGTGGATGTGCCGCCGTGATTTGGTTACTGACAGCTCCCAGGCTTCACCAAGGCGAACCAAGCCGCCAACTACTATTTTTGGCTCAATAGACTGGACGGGAGCATCCGCGAGATGGACAGCAACCGCACAAAAGGACCCGAGGATGGCTGCCGCTCCTACGATTTGCAAGATGTGCAGTTCGCGTACCCCCTGGCGCCAGAAAACCGAGTTCTCAAGGGAGTGTCTCTGTCGGTATGTTCCTACTGGCTCGGAAGGAGACTGCTCGTTGACTCTGCTCTCTGGGGATGAGGGAGATCAGTGCAAACTGTAGTCACTAACTGAACTCTTCTCCATTCTAGATCCAGAGAGGTGACCTTGTAGGCTTTGTTGGTGCTTCAGGCTGCGGAAAAAGCACCATGATATCGCTCCTCGAACGCTTCTACGACCCAACTAACGGCATCATCACCATCGACTCATCTGCACCTTTATCCTCTCTCAACCCACTCCTATACCGCAGGCACGTGGCCCTGGTGCAGCAAGAGCCGACCCTCTTCCCAGGCACAATCCGCGAAAACATCTCACAGGGGATGCCAGGTCTCTCAGCCACGGAAGCAGCATCAGACGACGCACTGGAGGAGGCATGCCGGGCCGCCAACGCATGGGACTTCGTGTCCTCGCTGCCGGAGGGACTCGACACGCAATGCGGGACAGCAAGCGGTAGCCAGCTCCTTTCAGGGGGCCAGCGGCAGCGCATTGCCATTGCCCGGGCGCTGGTGCGTAGTCCCCGCGTGCTTTTGCTCGATGAGGCGACCAGCGCGCTGGATACCGAGTCCGAAAAGCTTGTTCAAGGTGCTCTGGCGGAGGCGGCCTCATCTGGAGCAAGGATTACTATTGCTGTGGCGCATCGTCTCTCAACGGTGCGTGATGCCAACTGCATATTTGTATTTGATGCAGGGAGTATTGTTGAGGTTGGGTCGCATGACGAGCTGCTTGCCAAGGGGGGGTTGTATGCTCGGATGTGCGAGGCTCAGGCGCTGGATGGCACTGGATGATCTTTTCCTCCCCCCGGGGGGCTTCGAATGCCCTTATGGGAGCTGGTAATGATGCTCCAACCCGTCACTACCAATTTTGTTCTGTATGCAAATGAGATCAACCACACTATTTAATCAAACCGTTATCCTTGTACTAGACAATGAGATGGCGAAGCTTGTCTTCTCTATCAACGTGCTGTTGTTTTTCCAATCTGTTGACGATAAGCGGCTATAAGCATTCCCCAGCTGCGCCTTTTTATTTTGAGATATGACTACTGCTCGTGTTGTGAATCGAGGCTCGATCAAGTTGACAATAGAGCTTCCCATACGGAAACTATTCCGTATCTGAGGTTCAATAATGAGAATGCTCTGCCTGCGTAGTGACACGGAGGCCCGAATGGACGACAAGGACGCGCTGGTCGGGGACGAGATCCCTCCATGCGCATGATGTCCATCGACCTTGAGCATCCGCCAAGTGTGCATCGCGAGAATAGTATCCGCTTCTAGAATCTCCATGGAGGGCAACGGCCGGTCTCAGTGCGAGGCGAGGCTCTCAGACGTAATATTACAAAGTAATAACTTAGTGATCTGGAATGTAGTAGGCAAGTGCTAGCATGTCCACCCTGTGCTCGTATTGATGTCTTGAAGCCCAAGGAATGTTGGGAACTTGCCGAGATGGGGCTGAAAATGGGCTCATCGACGATGACAAACATCATGCAGGGGATTAACAAAGACATGACTCGTCTCATCCGCTCGTAAATAGACGCCATGTGCAACCGAGGCACGATCGAGCAGGTCCTTGTCCTTAGTTATGACATCTTGGTATCCCTCCCACACTAGTAGCATAGGCCGTTTGCGTTATAGACTGAGGGCATGTTTTAGCAAACATTAAACATAGCTGACAACTGCGCTTTTGCGCTTCTGATGTCTCACCTACAAGCTATAGCTTTTCTGCAGGCCAATTATGATCTGGCCCGACTCGCATATATTTGCAGCAGGTCCTCCTTTAATGGCTTGATGTTAGATATGATCTACATTAAATCAAGTCTAAGTATACATAATGTGTTAGCCGAATTTAAGGTTGCTTGGTTTATGTAGATATATACCCACCAATATACTAGGAACCTCTTAATCTGTGTACATTGAGGCATTGTATTGTAGCCATTGTTAGTGCAAGCCTTGTATCTTTTATGACGCTGTGAAAGATGACATAGAAGTAGTATCTGATAAATGCCAGAAATATGTTCGTCACCCGTAGAACACAGGAAGCTTTGATTGATATCACCTCCCAATGACTATTATATATCACTTAAAATAATAAGTCTCCAGACTATGGTACTAATAAACAGTACGCTCATCAATTTCGACAATCAAAGTGAATCCGAGGCAGGTGCGCCAGCCAGCTTGAAATACCCCGGCTGCAGCGTCTGATATACACCCTTGGGATCATACTTGGCGGCAATGCTCTGCAGTTTGGCCTTATTGGCGGCCCCATAACCCGCTATAACATCCTGATACTGGCTCGCATAGTTCATGTAGACATAGTCATGGAACACGCCATCCTTTTTCGCTTTGGCGGTGACTGTATCCCAGAAATCCTTAGCCCATGCAACTATCTTCTCGTCGTCATCAGCATTCTCCCACCAGGTCGACATCATCAGTAGGTGGAATGGACCCTCTGAGGCGTCCAGACCTAGTGCATTACCCCCGTTGCGCGTCATGTTCTTGAGCATGGGGATGGTAATGCCCTGATTGACGAGGGCAGGATTGATACCCTGAATGCTCAAAACCTGCGGAAGAACGGAGTAAAAGTACTCGGTAACCCAGTTCGCAAAGCCCTCGTCCAAGTGAACGGTTAACGTCCAGTACATCTCCCGCAGGCCGTCGGGATTGACCTCCTGAACGGCGTCACAGTACTCCACCAGGGTCCTGGCCGCTGTGGTATCCTGGACCGCGGGAATAGCACGGTAGGGAGCGAAAATGGCCGGCTCGCTGACGTTCTTGACATATGTGATCTCGGCGGCAGCGACGTTCTGTCCCTGGGTATGGACGAACGCGACCCAGTGCTGCGCGTTGCCGTCATCGGAGGCGCCGTTCACCACGCTGACGAAGGCGCTGATCACCTTGCTGAATTGATCTTCAGCAAAGACTCGGGTTCCTCCTCGCATTTCAGGGCTTGGAATGGTATAGAGGTTGAACTTGGTGACGATCCCGAAGTTATTCCCACCGCCCCGGAGAGCCCAGTAGAGGTCAGGATAAGAGTCTGCGCTAGCTGTGACGATGGCACCGCTCGCAGTAACGACCTCCTCTCGGTGAGCTTCTAAACAAAACGTGCAGTACAAGGCTTTCGTACCTCAAAGCTCTCGACGTTATCGCAAGCCCAACCATATAGATTGGAGTAGAACGAGATCCCACCTCCAGTCGTAAGCCCTCCAACACCGATCGTGGAAACCCGGCCGCCAATGGCAGCAAGGCCATAGGGCCCTAAGGCCGAGTATACCTGGACCCAGACATTGCCAGGACCGACTGACACAACAGACCTATTGTCATTTAGAGTGATGGCGTTCATGTCCTTCAGCAAGACAGTAATCCCTCCCTGTATACTCGATGCACCCGCAAAGGCAGCATGGCCACCGCTCTTGATGGCAAACGGACAGCCGGTATACCTTGCGAGAAGGACAAGAATAGAAACATCGGTGTTCACCGATGGCTTGAAGATGCAGTAAGGACGAACTTCTTCCTGCTGGACCGACCAGTACGATCCTGTGGCATTAGAGTACGCGGTGGTATTCTGCGCGAATGCTCTACTTGGGCCGTACAGAAAGCTCAGGGCACCGCACTGTGAAACGTCAGTCCTTCATATACATGTCCTGGATTTAGGAATAGAGGTACTGACAGCTGCACGACAGGCAGACTTGGTTGATCGTGACTGCAGTGACCTCAGGGCAGGGATCGTAGAAACATCCACCCCAAGATTATAAAGCGCGGCGTTCACGTCGAAATTGTCTGGTTCAAAGGCACTAGGCGATGCCTTGCCTGCCTGTCCGAGAGCAATGGCGCAGATGGCGCTTAAGAAGACCGAAAATCGCAACATGCTGCACCACAAACCCGGAAGAACGAGGAAGGGGGGTGAGAAGAAAAGTAAAAGTCGATGTCACTGACGAGGGTACATATGATCCAATTCCCTTGTCGAATATGATCTTGACACGCGGAAGTTCTGACACTAATGCACGTCTTACATACGGCGAAAACCCCTGCCCTATGAGCGTTGATGAGGCGAAGCTAGTGCTTACCAGAGTGCTACATTACTCTGACATGTTACATAAAGCATTCCCATCATTGCCGAGTGGAAAGAGTATCTTGCGCATGGTACATACTAGCAATTCCCAGGAAACTCGCGGGCTGGATATTAAATATAGATCTGATTTTGTGAAACTTGCTTGATCACCAATCTATACTACCGCATTGATGTGAACATACCTTACGGTTGTTATGGGAACCAATGTATTAGCTCTCGGCGATTTCTCGAGGCTTTCATTCTTCTGGCATAACAGCGATACTTATCAAGAGATACTGAGAATGGACTTTTTCTCAAAACGTACTCAAGTTGAAGCGCATATACCCGATTAGAGCACACTTTGCTTTGAGAATGCAGACTTTTGGCGTAGGTGCTGATTAGGGCCTCATCATGCAGTTCTATTAGCACCCGAAAATGAATCATTTCTCGGACCTGGTGGGTAAATGCTTTAAACCAGAATCCGATGACACTGCCAGCATCGGGATCTGCAGCGGCTGTCGCCAGAAAGCTTGTCTTTAGCTGTTGCCCGTACAGACCGAGATGGAAGCATGCTTGTCGCCACACGCTTGCTCTGGTGCGCGTCAATGGCACAGGAAGCACATCCTAACCCACAGTTGTCTCAGGTGTACTCGGGGAACAATTTAAGCAGGGGCAGGAATACTCCAGGATACCTGGTGAAACTGTGATAAGAGACCGAGGTCACGTCTGTGGTTTTCAGGTATGTGAACGACGTGGGTTGATGCCCAAAGGAAGCAACTCGTGCTTCTCTACAAATCGAGGCATAACAAGGATGGTAACGTGTAAACGAAGGAAGATTGCTGCGAGAATCAGTGAGATCAATAGGTATGCGGGGCAAGTCAGCCACCCTTTCAACAGAATTATCTGAGGATGTGTTTAGTGCAGAGTAAGATCCGACAAGTCTGTTAGATCCATCATCCGTACAAGGATTAAATAGAATAGTCCTTGATGAAAGCCTTCCCACCAATCACTCTAGTGCATCTGCCCGGCTCTTTTCTTACCCATGATCTTGCGGCACTTGCTATTGGCCCTCCTTGCACTGTCTTAGACTTGTGAATTGTATATTTTTACCCCTCAACCATCGCTTGTTAATTCCATACTCCCGTATATTCGCATCAATATTCTCCAATGGATGACGCACACATCTCACCTGACAAACCGCCTTAGTACTTTGACACAACCAGTCCATGCATTCCGGAGGAGGTATCGCAGCCTGGACAGTCGCTCTGGGCTCCTGGTCTGTGAGACCGCAGGGCTAGTCCTCGTGAACTCAGTGGGGCATTCCCATTGCGGGGAGCTTGATCACGGCTTCTGGGGTGTTATCCTGTTCACTAGGCTGAGTATGGCGTCTTTTGCGTGTATTCGGTACGTGTGCGGGTCAAGGGTTAAGATGTAAGACAATTTGGTAGCGGCGCAGCAGATACTCGATTACGTCGGGAAATGACAGAAGCAATTGGCCTCAATCAACTATGAATGCTCCTTGAGGAATGCGACTAGTAACTTAGCGAGCCGTTCCGGCTGATCCTCCGGAGAAAAGTGCCCGCAATCCTCAATAATCTCCAATTGTGACCCGGGAATAGCTTCATGCAATTTATGCGCCCACTCGGGGACCTGCCAACCGTCATTTGCCCCCCAGATCAGCTTAACAGGCAAATTCCCCAGCTCACCCAACCGGTCAGCAATCTCCAGCGTATGCTTGGGATTATAGAACCGGACTTGATGCTGGTAGAGACTCGCCTGCCCGACGGGCCCAGAAATATACCCGAGGAAGGTATCGAGAATTGAACTCTCGAACTGCTCACGTTTGTGCACAGCAGACAGGAGCCAATCCCGGTAATGCTCGCGATGTTTTGCTTCAGGCGCCCGAATGAGGGCCTCCAGACCGTCCTCCATCTGCTTCTTCGTTCTGGCAGACGGATAACTGTCGAAACTGACCACATCAACAAGTGTCAGGGAACGAATCCTCTGCGGCGAGAAAATGGCAAAGCGCTGCGCGGTTCCGCCGCCAATATCATGAGCTACGACATGGGCTGATTCCAGACCCCAGTGCGCCAGCAAGTCCCCCAGAATCGGCACTTGACCTGAAATAGAGGTATCGATGGATGGCGTCCCGTGGAGTAAGATGACTGGTTCTCCGGTTGGTTCTCCGTAGATGCCATAGGCGATTCGCGTGCTGTGGATGAGTACGTTTTCTGTGACTAAAGGTTGCATATTCACTACCCAAGTCATAGAATGATTGATATTGACTACACCGATGAAATACATAGGTTGCACGTTTCCTGTTTATATGACTGGTGAGGATGATGATGTCATTTATCGCATAACTTGCAAATCCCTGTCCATCCAATGGGTAATTATATAATCTGTAAATGTCTAGTATTACTTAACGGTTTTGCATCCTTACAATTGACTAGTAATAATAATAGTATATGCTTGTCACTGCTAGGAGTTTCAATCGGTCACCTATGAGCCTGAACAGTCTGGCCTCCTCATGATAAGGTCAGCTTAAAAAGCCGGTATCCTGAATCTCCTGAAAGCTCAGTCGTACTTCTTGTTAGCTACAAGACGGTGGATTACGATGTTATGTGTCAGTAAAAGAGCGAAACTCCTGGTGAACATGAAAGAATGACAGTGGAAGCATGAAAGCAGGAGGTGCAGAGCAGTGGTCACCCTGGCTATGTAAATAGTCAGACGTATTCTTCCTTAATGAACAGAGCGCATATCCCCGATTCAATGGAGGGAATGGATCGATGTAGCCAGGACAAGTACTATTTGCTGGAACGAAGAAGCCCGTTGTGTCCACATGGGCCTTACCAGCAGGGTCAGTTAGGTACGCCTGACCAGGACCGCCACCATTGACCCACATAAAAGTAAAGGGAACAAGCTCTCCGACGTCGACATAGACAGTAACCGAGCCAGCCTGTTTGATATAGTTGCCCGCAAGATAGTCGAAGTCGTTTTTCTGGTAGTGGAGACAGCAGTGACAGCCACATCAGTTGAAACTATCACCAAGGTGACATGTCTGTCGAGAGATTAGTAGTGAATGAAGGAAAGGGGTAGTGAGTAGCTTACATTGTAGTTATCGGAACTGTCGTTACCTCCACAGTGGCCGTGTACGTGCCGGAGGCTACCCACTTGGTTGTGGTATGGGTGAGAGTACGAGAAGGTCCCAAAAAGCCGAAGTACCAGAAGCAGAACCCCTGGGAGAAATTAACAATGATCTCCCTTGAAAGCCATCTATCCCCTCTACCTAAAAGACAGTGACTGTACTCAAGGTAGTAAAGAAAGCTAGAAGCCACTAAGGGAGGATAATATAGCCCTGGTTAACTCTGTTAATAAAAGTGGCAGTTTAGCACCGAATTTGAACATATTCAGCTATATAAACTAGTACAGTACATACTCCTTTAGACTGTCTAGTCTTATGACTGTTTTAGGGTGAATAGCATTACTGTAATTTTTTATCCAATACTGTGCATTCGAATTGTCTATCAACCATAACTATCCTTTGCTATTCTTCATACTACACCATAAAGAATACAACAAATTGAGATTAGCACATGTATGGTGCAATCCCGCAGTCGAATTAGAATTGTCAGTATACGCAGATTCAAGGCAGGGAAGGAGTAGGCAATAAGCATCCGTATGAATAATCCGTGGCAATGAAGAATCCTGCTTCCTACGTAGAAGACAGTACCACAATCGGATCGCATGGGGACTTTAACATGCTCCACTGGATGTACATTGTATGCACCATGATCCACGAGATGATCAAATCCCCGAGAACTGGATCAACCAACCTGAGATCATTGCCATCGAATTTGTGCCACTTGATGACGGCATAGGGCGCCTTGGAGCCAACTGTAGTAGGGCTTATCCACTGTCTCGGGCGAAGTTCTCGGCATGCCGAAGTGGATATACTTAGAGTGTAACAGTG
The DNA here is from genome assembly GCA_014250555.1 of Aspergillus oerlinghausenensis. Lineage (NCBI taxonomy): Eukaryota > Fungi > Ascomycota > Eurotiomycetes > Eurotiales > Aspergillaceae > Aspergillus > Aspergillus oerlinghausenensis. The sequence goes on from JAAKEQ010000063.1 coordinate 67,448, forward strand.
GTCATGATCACTTGACGATGGGCGTAGATTTAATTTTTTTTTTTTTTTATCTTTCGTTTCTTTTCTGTCTTCTCAATTCATAAGTGTTTCTTCATCCCTATATTCTTTGGGGTTACAGTGTCTTGGATGTGAATTGGCTTCGAGATGGCTGAAGCAGAGGTCCGCAATGGGGCTTCATCCCAACCAGCCGATGACGCAATGCCCGCAAACTCTGCGACCAACACTCAACTGCCTAAGAAAAGTCTGATGGATAGGTTGGTGTGATGCTGTTGATGCTGTGATACAGTTCTAAGATACTGACTATACTCAGAATCAAAGGATATTTTGGCATTGGGGACATCAGTGGAGAGATACGGGATAGCACAGATATCGAGATTCACACTTGGGATGGGCCTGATGATCCTGAGAATCCGTAAGTAAGAGGGCCAGGTCAAGAAATGTCAACTAAGAGATTTTAGATTCAATTGGAGTACCAAGTACAAATGGCTACTGACCTTGACGGTGTGCTTCATGTGAGTTCAATTGTGTTTGACTTCAGACAGTTGGGCAAGAGCTGACTGTATAGTTCCATCCTGACCGGTCTGCCTGCCGGAACGTATGGATCCGGGAATAACTGGATGGAAAACGAATGGCATGTCCAGAACTCTCCTTTTCCCAATCTTTATTGGGCTACGACTTCTTGGAACATGGGTGCGGCTTTCTGGCCTTTGATCTTCGTGCCTCTCACCGAAGCCTCAGGTCGCATGCCTGGCTACTTCGTTTCATACATTATCCTGGTCGCTACACTCTTCGGATCCGCCTTCGCACACAATTTTGCTACAATTGTAGTCACTCGCTTCTTTGGCGGTGGAGCGTCGTCTGTCTCGATCAATATCGTCGGAGGGAGTATCAGCGATGTGTGGAAGGGCGGCAAAGCCCGCAGTCTGCCCATGTCTCTGTTCGGGTTTACAAGTGTGACTGGGATTGCCCTGGGTCCGTTTATTGGCTCTGCAATTGTGCAGATTAAGAAGGATGACCCGTGGAGATGGTAGGTGACCCCAGGTTTTATTGACAGACAACCCCTTATGATAGCAACAGGATCTTCTACGTCCAGATCATCTACAACGCCGCCCTCATCCCCGTCTTCTGGCTCATCCTCCGCGAGACCCGCCCAGACGTGATCCTCAAACGTCGAGCCCGCAAAATCCGCAAAGAGACCGGACGGCACGTCTACGCAGCGTCCGAGCTGAACGCCCCGAGTACCGTCCGTCTCCTCAAAATCTCCTTCGGCCGGCCTGCACGAATGTTAATCTCCGAGCCAGTCGTCCAGTTCTTCACCCTGTGGATCAGTTTCGCCTGGGGGATCTTGTACCTGTTCTTCTCTAGCGTGGTCCAGACGTATAGCACCAACTACGGCTGGGGCGTATTGGCTACTGGTCTGGTCCAGCTAGCCATCTCCGTCGGGGCCGTCATCGCCACCGCCATCAATCCCTTCCAGGACTGGCTGTACCTGCGTTCCGCAAAAAGAAACACAGAGAGACCCGGTCGTCCTATCCCAGAAGCAAGGCTGTACACTTCCATCCCCGGTAGTCTACTCTTCACCGCTGGACTCTTCTGGTACGGCTGGGCCAGCCAGCCCGACGTCCACTGGATCGTTCCCACGATTGGAATCACAGCTGCTGGGATTGGCATCTACGCGATTTACATGGGTGTCGTTAACTATCTGACCGATGCGTATGAGAAATACGCTGCGTCGGCATTGTCTGCTGCGTCGTTGGGGCGAAACTCGTTCGGCGCGTTCCTCCCGCTTGCGTCGCCGCAGTTGTTTAGTAATCTCGGGTTTGGATGGGCTGGTTCATTGCTGGGGTTTATTGGCGCTGCTCTGTCGCTTGTGCCTGTCGTTCTGGTGCTCAAGGGGCCGCAGATTCGGAGGAGCAGTCCGTTCATGCGTGAGTCGACGTGGGATCCGGAGGGGACGACTGAGAAGGATGAGAATGGGGGTGAGAAGGCCTCTGATGTTTCAAGTCCGAATAGATTCGATTGATTCAGTTAGTATATGGTGGTGTATGGAGTGTCACGTCAGAAGTGATGAGGATATGACCTCTGGGATGCATGACTACCGAGTGAAAGTGGAAATGGTCACTGATGAGCTGACGAGCTGATGACGCAGTATAAGCCTGTTAGATTATTCATGACGCGGTAGTCCTCGTTAGAACTATGTACATATTGGATGTTTTGTTCAGGTCTATTTACCTTTCTATGCATGATTGACTCTCCCCTACTGTACAACCGTCTTCTCCCTCCCCAAATGCAGCCTCCTCTTCCACTTCGCCCTACTCTTTCGCATCGCCCTCTGCGTTCTTGAGAGTGGGTAGTTTATAGGGCTTTCCCCCCCCGTAAAGATCATGAAATCGTACAGAAACGCCCCAAAGAGTGACCCGGCCAAGGATCCCGCCCACGGCCCATAAAACCAATACGGATTCGTGAACAGCTCTCGTCCATATCCCAGCGCCAACAATGCCAACCGCGGCCCAAAGTCCCGGCTGGGGTTGAATGCTGCGCCAGTCTGATACGAGAACGTCATGCTGAGACACGCAACGACGAAGCCGATGATCAGCGAGTTCATGCCTGCTCCGGGGGGAGCGTTCTGGTCGTCGCCCAGTGCTAGAACCGTTACGGTTAGACAGAGCGTCCCGATGAATTCATTGAAGAATGCTGTCGCCGGCCCGATCCAGGTTTGTCGCTGGCTGGTGACGAAGCTGTTGATGATGTCGGTGGGCGCGTTGGTGGATAGGTATTGCTGGATGGAGTGGTAGTACAGCCCGTACACCGACAGCGCGGCGATAAAGGCGCCGAGGTACTGCGCCGCGAAGTAAGCCGGCATCTTCCGCTTGGGGAATCCGCGGTAGAACCATAGCATGACCGTGATGGTCGGGTTGAGGTGCGCGCCGGACACACCACCGGAAATATAGATGGCCATCATGGCGGCGAATCCCCACGCCCACGCTGTGGTGTTGGGATTCCCTGCGCCGGTTAGTGTGACGGACAGATCCGCGGACAGTCCAACGGTTAGCTGGACGAAGACTGCCAGTGCCTCGGCGAGCTCCTCGCGGTGGTGCGTGCGGATGACAGACCACGTCGTGTGGTTGTTGTGCACTTCCTCCTCGACGAGCTCCTGGACCAGGGGGTGCAGGTCCTCCGGGTACGCCGCATGGTCCAGCGTAGGAAATGCTGTCATGTCATCCTTGTCCTCGTGCTCGTCCTCGTGGTAATCCTCGTGTTCATGCTCGTCTAGATGATGCTCGAGCTCCTCGGGCACGGGCTGCAGAGGTTCAGCGCTGGGCTCCTGCTGCGCCTGGGGAGACTGCGGCTGGGCTGGGACTTCAGGCTGCGTCGCCGCCGGATGCTCACCTTCCTGTAAGGTCGATAACTGGTCCACTGCGCCCTCCACATATGACGGACGCCGTATACGAGCCGACGAAGTACGCGATAACCGCCGTGTCGACACCCCATCCCCGGTTAGTATCTTATTAACAAAGTTATTCTCCCGCTGCACGCGCGCATCCTCCACCTGCGCGGCGATCTTGCGCGGATCCGCAGTCTTCTCAATCTGGCCAGCTTCAAGATCATTAGGATCAACCTCCAGCCCCATCTTCTGCGAGTTCTCCGCCGGCAACTGCGCGTTCGCCCGCGCCTCCAGTAACTCCTCCTTCGTGGGAACCATGCTCGGCCGCACCACTCGCGGCAGGGGCTTCGCCAAACTCCATACCGGCTTTGCGTTGGCAGGTTGCTCATAGGCAGGGTTGAGCTCTGTGTATCCGGGATGCACGAAGGGTTCGTGAGCGAGTCTAAGTTGAGGGGTTTCCTCTGGACCGGCTAGAGTGAATTTCCCTTGTGTCCGCTGTGCCAGCGTCGTGCGAGACGTGAGGCTGGGTACTCCGCTGCGTCGGGAGGCCGCTGTGCTTCTTCGTCGGAGACCAGAATTGGCTGGCCCTGATGCTTCGGGTCCGTCTAGGGCAGAGGCGCGTCTGGTGGGTGAGATGAAGTCCGCGCGACCGGCTGCTGGAGTGCTCCTGGTTGGTGATGGGGCTGCTTCAGTGCGATCTCTTCGTCGTCTTGTTGCTTCAGACTTTGTGCTGTCAGTATCTGCAGTTTGCTTCAATGGGCGTAGTCCAATTTTACATACCTTCGCCCGCGGGCGTCTGGGAGGTCTTTCGTCCATATTGTTTTACCCTTGAATCATTCCAGTCATGCCAATCGAGCACCAATTGATCTACTGAACTGGTAGTAAACAGACAAAAGTATCCGTCGAAGGAATTGACTTTTCCACCCACCGAAACCTCGGTTAACGAACACAGCATTCGGATGACAGGCAACTTGCGCAATCCATTCATTACCGGCTACTGGATACCACAAAAGCAAAAGATCAGCCTACCTCTCTCTTGTTTGGCGTTGAATTGTGGGCTCATGGGCCCATGGCGTAATGAGTGGATCTCATCTGGGTCCTCGGCGGATGGTCAGTCAATCAGCATTCGATATTGTTGATTCTCCTAGCGTGTCGATCCAATTGGGTAAACTATCAACACTTTCAACAGTTGTTGACCCGCATTACATTACATCTATATTGTTATTCTGGTTTGTTGGTGGGTCATTCCGTTGACGTTGATGTGTTCCTGATGCCAAGTACCAACCAAAGAAATATCACCGATTTCTGTTATCTCCAATGCTCTTCCTGTGCATCATTAGATGAGATGGACAAGCAAACAATTTAATGCCATTGGACAGTTGTCAATGATGTCACCAGCATACAGCATTTGAAGAGATCAAGCATCAGTTTCCGTTCCTTAATACCCGCAGCGACAGGAGTTAGCGAAGCCAACGCAGTCCCTTCTCCCTCTTTTCCACGCTCCGACGCATCCTGCAACAGATAACACATTTTCGAGAAAAGCAAACGCGAGATGCTACATCGCCAGCCAAATCCCTAAACCAGGGGACAACATACGGAAACGGGATCATCAATATGAACGCCAGGTCCGATATCTCCCTGCACGGACGCGGGTAACCAGACAGGGCATTACTCAGATCCAGTTCGCTAGATGCCAGCTGGAGACATCCTATAACTCCCAGAAAGATCAAGACAACATTACCAAGAATCAGGCAGCCCACATTCAGCCGCTTAAGGGTGAAGGAGGCGTCCCGAAGATCGCATACTTCAATCAGGTTGACGACTATCGCGGTGGATACCTGCAAGGTCAGATACGCCTGTAGTTGAAGTGACCGTCGCTTACTGCGATGATGGCAAAATAGAAGGTGTGTCTGTCCCCCCGGGGTTGCAAGGTATAAAAGTTAATAAAAAAAATGCTATGCTGAAGGCTAGTCCACCAAGCCTGATGGCTAGGTGAATGAAGGCTGGGACAGTGGGACTCGTGATCGAGACATATCCTGGAATTCCGGTGGATCTCACATATCGACGAATTACGGAATAATCCTACGTTCTTTTTGTGGGCATGTCAAGGGTTTTGTGTCTGCATTGCACATGGACTACGTGGCTGTGGCTTAGACGATGAACTACAGAAACGTGTCCCTTGTTCGCTGTAGCCTCAGCAAAACAGCAGCTAATTCTGAAAGGGTTATTGCTCTGTAATTCGGCTACGAAGCCTGGCCTGGTACCAACCCAACTCTGCTTCGTTATAGGCTGCGCATACCATTGCCAAGGTTGGCGGACATTATTCGGGCCAACTGCACAATTGTTTGGCGCCGACTGTAGAGGCTAAAGGTCAGCTCTTATTCCGGAGTCCGGACTATATCTGTTAGAGGCTATTGATTTGGTGGTTTGATTCCCCCACTTGCCTAGATCCCTGCATTCTGTTGAGTAATCGTGAAATTGAATATGAGGTCCATCCTGAACGACAAGGCTGTACCCTAGAACCACAAGTCATGATAGATCTATCCCTCATAGATTACAAGGCAACGATGTAACGTCGCTAAGTATATCAAAGCCTTGCCCCGGCTTGAGATATTTCATGACTCATGAACATTGCTCTCCTGATATCTCAAGGCCGGCCACTCAGGTGATAACGGGGCTTAAGACAGTGATCGTTATGCATCATGGCATATACGCAAGCCGAACTAACCGGCTACTTTGACCGTATCAACTTACCCAATGACGTCCGCGAGGCCTTAACAATAGGTAGGGATCGCCTGGGGTCGCTGACCTGTCTTCTGCATCACCATCTGGCCGCCGTCCCTTTCGAAAATACCGCTCTTCACTATTCCGCCGATCGCGTCCTAGTTCTCAGCCCGTCATTATTATACGAGAAGATTGTTCATCGCCGGCAGGGCGGTACTTGTTTTCAGATTACTCGACTATTCGGCGAAGTGTTGCTGACACTGGGGTTCAAGCTGTACATGAGCGGGGCACGCACAAACAAATCAACCAGCGTGGCCGCGCAAGACAAGGATGGCCGCGCGAAATTCGGGGATTGGTATTCTTTCCTTCTTTCAGCCATATCATCGTTGGTGTATGTGTGCTGACGGTAAAGGCAACATATGATTCTCGTTGTCCGGATAGATGGAAACGACTTCCTCGTTGACGCAGGATTTGGCCCGAATGGCCCAGTGGACCCTGTCCTGCTTCGAGATGGACTCGAGTTTACTGACGGTGACGGGAACCTCGGACGGCGAGGCAGAGTTGTCCATGCCCCGATTGACCAGAGTCGTGCCAGACATCTCAAGTACTGGCGGCTGCAGTTCCTGTTTGACGGCAGTCCGGATTGGATCGACATCTATGCCTTCACGGAGAGCGAGTGGCTTGAGAGTGATTACCAAGCTGTACAACGTGCGGTACGGGGTAATAGACGAGCTTGGTTTATGTACCGAGTGATTGCATTTCAAATCGTGCTCAGAGAAAGGACACCTGTTGGTTGGGTGATGATCTGGAATGACGCTATGAGTTGGTTCCAAGGGGGCAAATTGTCACGGCGAATGAGATTCGGATCTGAAGAGGAGAGGATCAATGCCCTAGAGAGGGTGTTTGGGATTAAGTTGGGAGAAGAAGAGAGGAGCGAGATTGTTGGGACAGTAGCATTCTTAGGTGGGAAACCAAAGATTTAGACGTAGATTATGTACGTCTCTATGCATGGTCGACTCCCACCTACTGTACAGCCGTCTTCTCCCTCCCCAAGCGCAGTCTCCTCTTCCATATTGCTCTACTCTTTCGCATCGCCCTCTGTGTTCTCGAGGAATGATAGTTGGTATACTATGGTTTTATCCTTGGTGTCACCGCACCACCGGTCCATACATCTCGATGAGATAATAGCTAAACCAGGGGAAAACCCAGGGTAGGGGAGAAACCACAGGTAGGGGAGCGCTGCCACAAAGCTGGTGATGAAGATGAGCTCGTGTGGCCACCTGAAACTGGATCTACGTAAGATATACATCTGCAGCTTAATCCCGCAATGTAAACCAGTATCAGACAAAGCTGTATAATAGTATAACCACCTTATCATGCTTTCATGCAATTGTAACTGAATTGTCGATACCATGCCGGCGCAGAAAGGAAACTATCTCAGGATGCACGCGCACGTTCTTCCCATTTGGGCATCGTTGTTCCCGCCAGGTCACATCTTTAGGCCCGCGTTCCTCGTTATACCTTCTTTGAGGGTCTTCGACGGATCTGAGGTTTGGGGTGTAAGTTAGGGCACAACGCCGGCAGCTGACATGGTGCCCATTGCTATCCAAACGGATAGTCCATCTTGTGGCGTACATGGTGCCGCAGTATTTACACCTTATCACCAGGTCTTTGACTGGTTAAAAGTAATTGGCAACTGCCCTATCTTTTTGATGGATCTACCGGATGTTAGGCACACTACGGCATTAAGGCCTTTGATCCAAACCTTCTTCTTTATATCCTTATCACAATGCGAACGTTTGGCGTTGTTGAGCTTGTTGGCTCGGCTTCTGGCGCTCGCATCCATTGGCATGGTTTCAGCCGATGCCTTCTTCATCAGTGGTAGCTGCCAAATGTGATAACGATTGACGGGTCCCTTAGGTAATTGCCTGATGTCGTGTTGATTAGGCTTGAAGGTCGATCAAATAGTGCCTCCGGATGAAGATAAATGAGCTTGGTGTAATGGTAGCTGTCTGCGCTATCAACTGGTGCCGGTTTCCTGGCTGCTGGATGCGACGACCATGCGATGGGGTAACAGGCTGACCAGGAAGACTCAGGCGACGCGCCGCACAAGGAAGATCGTCTCATCCATTGATTGCCATCAATAACGCACTCAGTAGAAGATGCTCCCATTGTAGAAATCAGTTCTTGTATCAACAGGACGAGATACATCATTCACTGTCATCCCACCCGCTGGTGTATGATTAAATTTGGAACCGCCTTGGTGAGAGAATGAAGATCCAACGTGGATAAACATGGAAAACACTCTCACGCTTGTCGATGGTAACCTCGGGTGCTGTGATACAAGAACGGAAGGTAGTGGACGACATCGAACTCGCACAGGCCTTGCAAGGTTCAAACCCGACGCCACGGGTTTGCAAAAGCACAGCGTTCTGATGCTACTCGTTGGTAATCGACCTCTCCAGCTCAACGTCATTCTTCGAGGACCAATCGAGGACCCGCACGCAATCAAGTAGAATCACTAACGCTTCCTACGAAGCAGCAAAAGGAAAAGGAATTGCTCTACGTGTAGCTGCCAGAGCACCTTCGCGGTTTGGGAAAGTAATTGCCAACTTAGAATCGAACTGTTCGAAAATAGGACGATTGGGTTGGGAACTGCGAGGAAATAAGCCCTGACGCGGAGTAGGGTTTCTGTGCGAACTACACCTCAGAATTCTCGAACCACCACCTCGCATCTCGACTGAGCCTAGCCATGGACTCTGAGACGCCGGTCTTAATTATGAGCAAAGGTCAACCTTGGGCTGACCTCCGCCCTATTAGGATGATGGGATAAAGTCATTATCTGCCTCTTTCTGCTTGGCCGTGGAATGTTCCTGCAAGCGGAGAAAGCAGACGTTGCCGCCACGATTGGTGTGTAAGTTGTCGTCCGGATATCCCACGTCTTCAATTAATGCTCCGGCCAGAGAGGTGTCTATCAATATGTTCTGACTGAGCCGTCAGGTGGGGTGATCATCATAAAGACAAGCGCTTCCCTCGAACATGGGTCGAAACGCGATGCCCGGAGAGGCATTCTTATACTCACCGTGTTGAGTGCGAATGACCCGTAGCAGATTGAGCATTGTTTTTCTGGTTTAACTGGAGGACCCTAACGCATCGATTTAAGTCGATTGAGACTGGTGAACGGATGGGTGATCTTGTCCGGCAGTCCACAGACACAGTATCTTCGGCCTCAATGAAAATGGCGCCTGGCAATGGAGATGAATGGGGAGACTTCCGGTCGCGTTGGTTGGTGTAATGGTAGCTGTCTGCGCTATGAACGGGCGTTGGTTGCCTGCCAGCTGGAGCCCGAGGGGAGGCATTGGCGGTATGGTCATCTGCTGGATGCGCAGAGCCTGCTGTGGAGTGACGGACTGACCGGGAGGGCTCAACTGCCATTTCTGCAACCGAATAGTCCTCTGGGTCCGTTCAATGCTGAGCAGAACCACGGTGCGAACGGCCCCTTCGAAGTTCTCGAACCACCATCTTGCGTCTTCGCGGAGCCTGGTCAGGGACTCAGAGACGCTGGCCTCAATTACCAGCGAAGGCCAACCTGTCGGTTGATTTCCTGCGTCATCATTCTGGTTCAGTCCCTCAAGTACCCTCTGCGCCGCAATTTTCAGCTTACTGAGACTGGTAAAGAAATGGGTGACGTAGCCATCAGGTATTCCGGACGCGATATGCGATGGCTCCATGATCGTAGACTGCGCTGATGAGGAGCTGATTGCTGACGCGGTGCCTTCGGTCTCGCTGAATCTGAACGCCATAATCAACAATCTGAAATATATAAAGCAGAGGGAATGGTTTGAAGGAAGTAAGATTGAGGGTATGATGAAAGTAGATCAGTATGAGTATTTATGGTAAGGGTTCTCAGCACTTGGCAGTATTCTTATGGTTCTATTCACTGGTAGATACCTAAAAAACAAGTTAATGGTAGACTAGGTATAATAGGGCAAGGTCAGTTTAAGGAATGGCTTTTAAAACCATGGGTGAAATGAGACAATGCAGTCACTAAAGTGTCATAAACCTTGCTAAACGTACATTGCTCTATCATTGTCATGGCCCCTCGTAGCAAATTCTTCAGCCATTTCTCTCCAGGTGTACTACGGATGATGATCATCAAGATGATGCTGGTTCTCTAATACAATCACACCCCATGAGCCAAGTACAGGTTTGACTCTACCCGTGCATGCATGGCAAACTCTCCCCTTTAGGAATCGTTGCCTTCCAGACCTCTATCCCTTCAGTCAGACCATTCGAGACCACTGGTATCTTCGACACTTCTGTACTCTGTTAGACTGGGTGCTTCAAGAGCTTGCGCCAGCGCTGCAGCATGATTAAGGATCTTGTAAATTGTCGATATGATATCGCCCTGCTGTCCTTTGTCCCAGCTCATAATACAACCTGAGTACTACCGAAGTCAATATTTCGCAAGAGTAGTTTCAGCGGTTGGTCGAACGGCTCACCCGAGACTCCTTGTTGATGCACAAAAAGCGCCACTCGTCGGTATCAGTAACAATACCATATACTGTAGTATCGTTGCGACCAGCTCTCTTCCTTGCATGGTGCAGTATGGCTGTCATAGTTTAATCAGTAAATTCTTTTGTTGACTCAGTACCACATACCCATAGAAGATAATGCCTGATATCGGCCAATGTTCCCTCGACGCAATGCACAGAAAAATAGCAGGTTCGTCTCCTTTTTTTGGCCCCCGTACCAAATGGAGTAGTCTGTTGTGCCCTCTAACACATAATCCCTATCCTGATAGGACCAGGGCAAACTCAAATTGTTCTCGAATTGGAGATGCAGGGATCCATAAGCTGACGCTGACTCGCGCTTCTTGCTTGCAACGACTGCGACGAGAATTATCTCAAGACGGGATCTCATAAGCGCTTTGTTCTCGCTATCTCTACCTGCAGCACGCCAATATCCCGACAGGATTGACCCTATACTAGCGTCAGGCATGAAATTGACCTTCTGCATGTATCGAGCGGTAGATACGTATACCTACCTAAGTACTCAGGCCCTTGAATCTTGTCCTGCGCTGTCAACTGCCAGCAAGAACTGGGATCCGGATCTGGCTGGAGGCGTAAGAACCGACGAACATCTTGGGGTTGTATATCGGCAATGGTGATATGTGGTAGATCGTTATTTTCTGAAGTGGCAGGCCTTTTTGCTTGCTGGGCCACAGTCCTAGACACTACGGGCACTTCGCCGATGTCAGCTCTGCTCCGCATGGCCGAGCCTTGTACTGAGCTTTTGCCAATTTGAATCCTCAATCTTTCAAAGAGATCCATGTTAGTCGAATAGCTTGGTGGAGTGCGGTAATAGAGTTTGCAAATGTTGGGGTCAGGACAGGGTAATGAAATCGAAGACGCAGATGTGATGTCAACGCAGAGGCTCCAGCTGTCTACCATGCATAATCAGACTCAAAATGCCTGTATAGTTACTCCTGAATATATCTGTTATCCGCCTAGTCGCTGTCTATTTTCTAAATCCGGCAGTTCTCTAGCGTCCTTCATCTGTCCCTCCAAAACCATACAGCCAGTCATCTGGCTCACGGTCATTTTTCGTCGATTCATTTGAGTTTCTGATATTGCAATCTCAATTGCCTGTTTAATAATCTTGCCAATCTGGCTGATGATCTCTTCTTGTTGACCTTTTGTCCAGTCCAGGTGGAGCGACGAGTACTTTCAGATATTTCCTCAGCCTACTATATCATCTAGACCGTAGGCGAATACATACCTGACTCTTGTTGTTGAGGTGCAAAAATGTCCATTTGTAACTATCTGTACAAACACCATATATTTCCGCGTTCCTCCCGGCTTTCTTTCGAGCGTAGTGAATTATTGCTGGGCAGTACGTGTCAGTAGGACGACTCGCTGAGGAGACACGTTCTCAACAGCAATATATCACTTACACATAGCAGCAAGAGGCATCCAGCACTCATCCTCCATCAGCACATCACTTCGGACAACGACAAAGTTGGTCTCGAGGTCTTGCTGGCTCCCGTACCATAGAGCGTAGTCCACCGTGCAGCCAACGATGTAACTACAGCCTTGAAAGTCGTGTGCTATGCAAAGTCTGCGTCGGGATCCCCAGGAAACGGCGTCCAGAATGGCCGACATTCCGAACCTGCCATTCTCAGACTTTTGTCGCGCTTCTTTCACCACGGATAGGATTTGGATCAGTATGGCATCCAATCTCGGGCGGATGAGCTTAGTATTTGGGGACTCGACGATTAGCGCTAGGTTATAATCATCTAGGAGCCTTTCTGGTAATCATTAGTGACCGGAACCCGTTAAAGCCCAGGAAACGCACTCACCGAGAGAGCTAGGCATTTCAAGTCTGTCATCTCGTCCAATACGCCACGTGCTCTTTTTCCTCCACCAGCTGCTTGGAGAAATCACCGTAGCCTCGAGGAAATCATCAAGGACCTCGCTCTCGTTATCTTCGCCGTTGTCGGGTTCCGAACGAGAGCGCATCGGTTGCATCGTCTCGACTTTGGCATGTCTCGGCAGAAGTAGATTCGCAAACGTGGTGTGTTTTTGATATCGGGGGACTGGGATATCCGATTGACTGACCGCTGCTGGGCCGTAGATAGATGAGTTTAGCATTAAAATTGTGACGTCGGAGGTCTAATCGGGCAGCGGAGGAGTCTCGCTCCATGGGTTCCAGGCCTCAGGTTCCTGCACTACCCTGTCCTGACATACAGTACCGAACCTTGGAGTCTAGGGAGTAAAGGGCACGTAGAGTTTGGAACAAACTCGATGCATATGTGGTCGAACCACACATAATCGTCAGTTCTCAACCGTCTTGGTCTGCTGAGTCTTCTCCCGCACAGCAGATCTATCACGCTCAACGGCTTTACCAACGAATCCCCTAACGGTATTGGATAGAGATTGCATTGAAATCTCAAATAATGTGCATTATCATAATTGAACGGGTAGTATAACATGAAATTGAATTCGACGGTTACTGTCATTCTTAATCCATACAGCGATGTCATACAGAATCCTCGGTATATTACTAACCGCAACCAAAAGAGTCACTGGGATTCCTATTCGAAGCGCCCAGAGCACGGTGGATGAAGCTAAACATAACCATCCAGCAGAACAGGGGTAAGCCCCGCAAAGCGCCGTAATCGTGGCAGGGTCTGCAGGGGTTGGGTGGTTGAGCCCCAGGCTAAGCGCCGACTCCCTTCTCGATCAGAATGTTGCCTAGTTTCGACAAAAGTCCATTCAAAATCAGATGTAATGATGTAATCGACCCAGAGTCTACGCTGTCAATACTTTCAATACCCACAGTTATCCGAGGGACCACCGCCTTGGTCGGGTACGCGGTAAGGACCAGCATGGACGCAATACGCGAGGTCAGATCTTGAATTGCCAACACGAAGGCTTCACAGACCCCTTGTACCAGTATTGGTATCCAGGTGTTATACCCGGCCCTACCGTAGTGAGATTGATCTATATTTGCCCTAGCATACTTTGCATAAACAAAGGATCAGCCCTCCAATAGGAGTGGACTCGACGAGTCGCTATTCTCTCATCGGCCAGAACGGCCATTATTTCCCAAGCTGTACGAAAATGCACGCGAATGTTTCATTGGCGACCGGGACAGCAATGACTGATTGAGATCTAACGTGTACCTGCAGAGGACTCGGGCTCAGGGAACATCAGTTGCCCGAGCGTGCTGTCGGATTCGAAAGCCAATAGCCTGCCACGAGTATCATCGACGATTAGTAACTTGAAGTGATACTAGGTTCATCAAGCATAGAGGGTCCTAGTGAAACAATAGACAAAGGGGTCCAGAACCAAGCTTAAACGTACTCGTCATCGTCGAATAATCCACAAGCTGTCACTGGGGCAAAGGGACTCAATAGCGTCGAGAAGGCATCAAATATCTCCGCATCATCCTGGCGCGCATCGTCTACCACATCTCCAATAGAATCAATCGTAGGATCACGCGAGGACGCCGGGATATACTCCCTAGGAGTTGTGGCGGGAGCAACCGTCTGATTGTAAAGCCGGCTCTTTGCCTTGGTGAACATTCTTGAAAGTATTTCAGCGCCGAAGTACACGGTTTTGAGCTCCTCGATAATCATCATGCAAAATTCGAGGTTGTGGCAGCCCATGCGTCGCACTAACTGTTTTTCAGACGTAGTGTCGAGGAGATGGATTTGCAATGCGGGGACCAAGGCAATGCAGCTGGCGATATTTAGCATCCTCAACTTTACATGTCTTATCGTCTCCTGAAGATGTACGTACACCATCGCTTGAGCGTTGCTGATCATATCAGCACCGATCATGTCACCGAGGATCTTGTTGGTGTTCGTCGCGGCGTCTCTGGTCCTCCGCACCACAGTTGATGTCCATTCGTCTGCAGAATCAACAGTCGAATTCGTTTCTGGCTTATCAAAAAGGAATTGCCGGTATAGGATGAGAATAACGGACCTGTGGCTTCAGGGTCAGGCTAATGAGAACTAACCAAGAACAAAACCGTGATTCCACTTACTCTAAATACAGCTCTAGGTGGTACGCGTGTAAGGAGACGACGTGGCTGTGCCTATGAGCTATGGCGTGGTCTTTGCGGGAATAATACTGTCGAACGTTATCGTCCATGTGCTGTATTTCACTCCTACTTGGTCGTATCCGCTCCGCTCGATTTTGCCATGAGAGAATCTTGGCTAAAGAGACCGTAAGTGCTAACAGCTCTGTCCATAGCTTAGACAAGACCTCAGTGCTTCCAGGAAGGTACTTTCTTTGAATACTCTCCGGAATACCCGCGAGCAGATTATCCAGATCTTTGGTGTCTGGCATCGGGGTACTGCAGTCGGCTAGGTTGATGCGCATAGGCCTGCCCATGCCGGCAGAGAACCACGCTTCACGGTAAAAGCAGCTCCACCATATCTGCCGCCATATTCTGCTGTCGCTCATGAAGATGGCTTTACTGTGTTTTCGACCGGTGTTTGGCTGCCGGTGCAGCCCTATTGTTTGGCACAGACCAATGGCAACGCCGTTCCAATGCCAAGGTCCGGTCCTGTCTTCAGTGTCCGAATACCAGAAGCCTGTCAGAAGTACCGCCTGGATTAGAGTAATCTTCCTTCTCTCATACTCCGCGTCATAAAGAGCCTATGTGACTTTGGTTAGCTAGAGCCCCTTCTCCCAATCTGTCTTATCGAGCTACGACCTTAGCTCGGATATACATTGCACGCTTCATCTCTTTTCGACATGAAAAGTTGGCTGCTTTTAGGGTGCTGTCATCTGCGAACTATATCTCATGTTAGGATGCCAAAGAGAGGAAGTGGGGTAGTGAATGCTGCTACGCGTACATTTGCAGCAGCTAGAAACATGCTCCACAGCAGATGCACGCTCACTTCGTTGCGCGCATTTTCGAACATATCAAGGAATGAACGGGCATCGACAACTGGGAAAAAGGGATGCACATAGTGGAAGTACGTCCGTATGATCATTTCGCAGACAGAAGGAGTGGGTAAGTCGAAGACGCCCTTACGGCACAAGTAATCCATCGTCTCTTGATCCATATGAGTTGGACCAATTCGCGGGACAAGAAAGTGTCCGCTTTTGTTCCTCGGCTCCGGTTCGCAGATGTCCACTACCAGGCCAACGCCCCGGGGGTCGCCTAAGTGACGGAATCAGCATTATAGCGGACCATTCCCAAAAGACCCGTTGATTGTCTGATTCTCACCATATAACGGGGAATAGCACTTGTCTGCCGTATCTCCGACTGGTTGCGACGTGCCCGTACCACCTCCATTGTGATGGCTGAAATGCTCATTGAACGGATGATAAGGTGTTTCGGTGCCATCCCCAGTCTCATCAACCGACAAAGCTGTAGGACTCTGCCCGCTCCGCACAGATAGATCCTCCGATGCAACGAGTCGCTCGGGGCCGGGTGGAAAGCTGCTACCCTCCAGAGGAGCACTCTGTACTGCGGGATTGCCATTTGACAGCAAGGATACCGCGCTAAGACGTACTTCAGCTCTGCCATCAGTTTGTTAGTGTGCTTGCCAAGGAGTCCTTCAGTGTAAGGTTGCCATGTCACTTACTTTACTCTCTTGCTCACCCACAGCACACATAAGACATTGTCTAATGAGCAGTTGGTGCAGGGTTGGCCAGTCTGTGGGAGACTGCACCTTACTTTATGGATGTGGCATGACTAGCAGGCCATAGATGCTTGTTTTCTGGACTGTTTTATTCTGCTAGTATTCCTTACTATCTCTTCAGAAGAATTAGGCATAATAAGAAAAAGTAGACTAGTCTTTGTGAATAAGGTCTGTGCTGTATATTCAGCACTAATTTTAGAAGATCTACTACAGATAAGGAGTACTTCAGAGTTGGAGCGGTACAGACGTTGGACCTGGGCAACATTGCAGCCAGCTGGGTTGTCGATGATTAGTCATACAGGGTCGATTCCTTCCTCGGCTGTCCGTTCGAGCCCATGATCTATATATGCTAATTACGGCTGCTTTCAACCTCCTATTCACCGACTTTGAATCCCAAGTGTATCTCGTGGGAGCATGGTAATACCCAATTCTGCAAGAGTCGCATCGCTCGGTAGGCTAGATAACGCCTAAGGGCGTGGCAATGATCTAGTTGAGTTACGCCCGATTACATCTACCAAACTTCTTGAGGCAAATGATTGAAACTGTTGCGATTTCGGTACTATGGAGGCCAGACGTTGGACTCCTACATTTGTGCAATGGCCGAAGGGCAAGGACCTCAATGCCCTTGCCGGCGTAATGCAAGCGATTTTTCAACACCGCTTCTTAAACTATTAATCCGAGCTCTTAGTCGCTTGATTGCGTTTAAATTGTATCTAAGCCGCGTAACGCGGATTTGCCGTTATTGTTTTACACCAAAATGGGGCAGATCGAGAGGCCAACGAAATCTTTGCTACATCGCTCGGGCAAAATCGGCTCTGTGGCCTTGAAACTCCAACTGAAACTCTTGACGGATGATGCTCTGAACAAAAAGCATCCAAACTGAGAAAAGAGAAGATGAATTGCAAATTCATGCACAGTGAGGTGAAGAAGGAAAAGACAGGACCACAGCTTGAAGCTGTATATGAAGCGAAGTGTAAGCGGAGGCCTGCAAACGAAGCGCTGATGCCCAGGACTCAAGCAGTATGGTGTTTGGGGCACAGTATTCGATAAAATCAAAGTCTAGATTAGATGTCTTACTCTTGGAAAGGGCCTCTCCCATCTTGGCCTGTGGGATGCCCTGACAGAAACGGTCGAGGCCACCGAACATTTCTAGCGGCGCTTGTTCGTCCTGCTCCCTAACCAAGCGACGACGCATGAGAGCCTTCGTCCCCAGAAGGCTTGATTTCACCAAATGTTCACTGAATGTCTGATGCAGGTGTTCCATCACCTGTGCACGGAAATTCTCCTTGCTTTCGAAGACCTTGTTCACAAAACCGACCTGAGCCAACTCACTGACAGGAATCTTCCTGCCAAGAAGGAGTGCCTCGTTTGCTTTACCATAACCCATCCGCTGCACAAATGCGATACTGGAGCCGCCTTCTGCAACAAGGCCGAGAGAGGTGAAAGGAGTCATCAGATAAGCGTCGGATACCGCGTAGATAAAGTCCGAGTGAGATATCAAGGCTGCAGAGAGCCCTATAACAGGGCCGTTCAGCGCCGTTACCAAAATCTTCGAATGGCTGTAGAACGCTCTCGCCACGTCGACGTTGTTATTCACCAATTTCGGAAGCCTGTAAGGGCGAGATAACATCTCCTCCATAGACGGTGTCTTCCCTTTAAGGTCAGCCCCTCTAAAGTCTGCGTCAGCATCTCTTCGCAAACTCCCTTATTTGCGCCAACGCGAGATGAACTTACGCGGAGAAGAAAGGGCCCTCGCCGATCAAGACAGTAACGTAGACCTCTGGATTTTCTTCGGCGTCTCGAAGCAAGCTTGCAAGGCGATAATACAGACCCTGCGTCAAGGCGTTGAACTTTGTTGGGTTGTTCAGCGTGATGACGGCAAAAATGCCGTTGATTTCAAGGCGAACAAGATCTTCTTCAGCCATGGTTCAATAGAATTGTTGATAATTGACGACGAGAAGACTTTGGAAATGTACTTGTTCAACCTTGAATTCAAGGGTTCTTCTTGATCCTTTTAAGTAGTTCCTTCAGTATATTACTTCGGCTTGAGCACCCGCGGCTATTGAGTGGGTATCTTCAGTGCCGTGGAAAATACACTATCACCGTCTCGGCACAAGTAGACGTCGGTTTTGCACTATGGAATACGTGTCTGATATACTTCAGTACGTCTGCGGCTATAGCAGCCTACATACAACTTTGGTCCATATACATCAGTCATAACGTCGGTTTTTTGACATGGGTCTCTGGATATGGTGCCTCAGCCTGATACTAGGTCCGTCTTAAGAACTTACCTTTCATGTGGCATGTAAGCTTCGCAAATCCATCTCTTTGTTCTAACAGTTGACTGTAACCATCTAATTCCAATGTATTGGCGCCCTTACAATGGACTAACGTCGCCCGCAGAAGCTTAAGCTATGCGCTGAACAAAACACCGTGTTTCTCCTGGCAGTGGTCAAGTCACGGTCCCCAGCGACTGAGGGTGACTTCAACCTTCATAAATCAAAATCGACCTACATCACTGATCTTGACGTATCGAGAGCACATCTCAGTGGGCTGCTCTTTGCGCCCATCTTCTTAAAAATAAAATATTCAATGCACTGCAACTTGATCACCAGCGCAATTGCGCGTACCTTTCGCCGAGAAATGCAGCTAGTAAAGAGTAATATATACTACTAAGTAATATATAGGCAAACCTTATAGCCTAAATAGCCTAGTAGTTATAAAATATTACTAATTAAATAACCTAGCTAGAGGAATAATAAATAGCTACTACTATTATAGTAGTATCTACCCCCTAGGTAACTCCTTCCTTACTAACCCCTATAGAAGACCTAGTAAAGAGGCTAAAGCCTATTCTACCTAATATAAAGATATATAATAGTACTAATAAGACTATATACTAGATCTTTTACTCTAAGCTATAAATAAAATTACTACTTAATTAAGCTATAATTAGCTCCTACTATAGATACTTATAATATATATTTAGTAGACTTAAGAGAAATACTATAGTAGCTATAGCTCCTTAGATAGATTAGTATAGGAATAACCTAAATATAATATAGGTAACCCTAAATAGCCTATATAACTAGTTTAACCTTATATTCCTTAACTAGGGCAGGAGTAAGAAAGCCCTATAAGAACTATAAATCTTATATTAAGATAATTATCTATTTAATAAGTTACTAGCAGACCTTAATTAACTATTAATAAAAGCTAGGGGCTACTCTTAGTCTAATAAAGTAAAGAAGAACTATTTAGATAATACCTTATGTCACAGGCTAAGAGCCTAGAAACCTATGACCTAGGTTTGGACAGTAAGAAATTACTAAGGAAGGAATCTAGCTAGGGCTGCAGTGGCTGAACATAAAAGAGTACGCAGCTAGTATGTAGGTCATGTGATTAGTAGCTGGTGTCCAGTTCAGATATGACCTCATGGGTGTCATGTGGCTGGCGGCTGGCCCCTAATATTTCAGCCAGAGCCAAAGATTATTAATGCCTAAGGCAGACAGCAAGTACTTAGTAAGCTTAAGCACTCAGCAGGCCCTGCCTGCTACACTACCCCCCCCCCTTTCCAAAATGGGCGTCTTGGCTGGGGCTAAAATCACTGGATCTTCCCTCCCAAGCATTAAGCACTACAGTGTCTGTAAGGTTCACAGCTGGCTCCCATGTAGGGCATTTATAGCCTACCCATTTGACTAGGTATTCCATGTAGCAGCCTTACCCAATCCACCTCTCTCATTCATCCACCTCTCTCATTCATCTAAGATTGTAGCGGGCAGGGCCCGCTGAGTGCTCGAGCTTACTAAGCACTCGCTGTCTGCCTGAGGCATCGATGATCTTTGGCTCTGGCCGATATATTGGGGCCGGCCGCCAGCCACATGACACCTGCAAAGTCATATCCAAACTGGACACCAGCTACCAGTCATGTGACCTATATACTAACTATGCACCCCTTTATGTTTAGCTACTGCAGCCCTAGCTAGATTCCCTCCTTAGTAATTTCTTACTATCTAAGCCTAGGTCATAGGTTTCCAAGGCTTCTAGCCCATGATAATAGAAATCACTCTTATTAATAAGCCAGATAAACCAGACAAACTAGATGAACTAGATGAACTAGATAAACCAGATAAACCTAATAAACCAGATAAACTAGATGAACTAGATAAACCAGACAAACCAGACAAACTAGATGAACTAGATGAACTAGATGAACTAGATAGATTAGGTAAGATAATTAGAATAGATAGAATAAGCTATAATAATACATTATTATAGATATCTACCTCCCTAGAAGGGACTAGTAAAGAGTGACTAGCACTATAGAGTAATATATAAATAAACCTTATAGCCTAAATAACCTAATAGTTATAAAATATTACTAATTAAATAGCTTAGCTAGAGGAATAATAAATAGCTACTACTACTATAGTAGTATATACTCCCTAGGCAACTCCTTCCTTACTAACCCCTATAGAAGACCTAGTAAAGAGGCTGAAGCCTATTCTACCTAATATAGAGATATATAATAGTATTAATAAGGCTGTATACTAGACCTTTTACTCTAAGCTATAGGTAAAATTACTACTTAATTAAGCTATAATTAGCTCCTACTATAGATGCTTATAGTATATATTTAGCAGACTTAAGGGTAATACTATAGCAGCTATAGCCCCTTAGATAGATTAGTATAGGAATAACCTAAATATAATATAGATAACCTTAAATAGCCTATATAACTAGCTTAACCTTATATTCCTTAACTAAGGCTAGAGTAAGAAAGCCCTATAGGAACTATAAACCCTATATTAAGGTAATTATCTATTTAATAAGCTGCTAGCAGACCTTAATTAATTATTAATAGAAGCTAGGGGCCACTCCTAGTCTAATAAAGTAAAGAAGAACTATTTAGATAGTACCCTAAGCTTTAAAGTAAAGAGAGTACTAGTAGGTGTCTAGAAGGAAGAGACCTTTATAGATTATTATTATTAAGTATAATAAGTAGTTAACTAAGTAGAAGCCCTATATATAAGAAGGTTAGGCTATTCTAATTAGTATAGAAGAGATATATAGACTACTAGCTATAGCTATGCTATATATACCCCTACACCCCTAGTAAACCCTTCCCTAGTTATAACTAGTTCTAATAATACTATAGATTAGGAGCCCTCTTCTATAACCCTAGCTTATCATTAGTACTATACTAAATAGGTTAATAAAATAGAGCTATCCTATTACTATAGTAAGGGAAGATATTTATATTATAAAGTATTAGATTATATAATTAAAGGATACTAGTACCTAGGAGCTATTCCCCCTTAGAATAAGAAGCTAAAACTACTATATACTTCTTAAGTTATTAGACCCCTACTTAAAGATAATAAAGAAAATAAGTTAGAAAATAAGTTACCCCTATAAAAAGACTCTTATAGGGGCTAGTTAAATAGTTAATATAGCTAAAGAGCTAGTATTACCTATATCCTAGGGAAGATATACTTACTAGTTATAGATAATTTTAGCAGACTATTAGATTTAATACCCCTAAATTTATTATATTAGGAATAGTTAATAAGAAATATAACTATAGAATTCTACTAGACACTGGATATATATCTTATATAGTTATAGCTAAATACTTTATATAGAAGCTATAACTAGAGTAAATAAAGATTAAGCTAATCCATCTTAATAACTATACTAGTATAACTAGGAGTATTATTTTAACTATTACCTACTTCTTACTAGATATTAGTAGTAACTACTAATATATAGTCTATATATATATAGTGCTAAAGCTAGGTAATAGGACTAACTTAATACTAGGGACCTTATAGATAGTAGACTAGAAGGCTGCTATTAAAGTAGAAGGACCCTAGCTAAGATTTATAGATAACTCTACTATTAAGAGTATTAAGAATAAGCTAAAGCTAGTAGTAAAGTAGATTAGTGCCTAAGGGTTTATAGTCTATTACTAATAATAAAGAAAGGATAAGACTATATAGATCTTTATAGCTAGTATTAAGGATATTAAGAAGGTACTATAGGTTAAGAAGCATACTAACCTAGCTATAAAGCTACTAGTATATTACCATAAGTTCCTAGAAGTATTTAATAGGAAGTAGGCTAATAAGCTACTACTACACTACCCTAGAGTTAATTATTAGATAGAGCTTATTAAGGATGAAAAAGGGAAGCTAATAGAGCTACTATAGGGGCTATTATATAGTATATCTTATAGAAAACTCCTAGTACTATAGAAGATATTAACTAAGTTACTAAAAAAAAGGTTTATTTATACTAGTAGCTCTATAGCTATAGTACTAGTACTCTTTATTTATAAGCTAGGAGATAGGTTATAATTCTATATAGACTACTATACCCTAAATATTATTATAAAGAAGGATTAGTACCTACTCCCCTTAATTAATAAGACCCTAGAATATATTATAAAGACTAAGTAGTTTACTAAGCTAGATATTATTACTACTTTTTATAAGATCTATATTACTCTAGGAGATAAATAGTTAATAGCCTTCTATATATAATTTAGCCTATTTAAATAGCTAGTTACCCCCTTTAGTATAGTAAATACACCTAGCACCTTCTAATAATATATTAACTAGATACTTTAGGATTTCCTATATAAATTTACCTCTATATATATTAATAATATGCTAATCTTTACTAATAGCTTATTAGTAGAGTATTAATAATATATCTACTAGGTACTTAAGTGCCTAAGGGATATAGGATTATAGTTAGATATTAATAAGTATAAGTTTAAGGTAAAAAGTATAAAGTATCTTAGATTTATAATAAAAGCTAGTAAGAGTATATAAATAGACCCTAATAAGATAAAGACTATATTAGAATAGTAAGCCCCTACTTCTATATATAGTATATAATTATTTCTTAGTTTTATAAACTTCTATTACTAGTTTATATAGAACTTTTTAGATATTATATAATTATTAATAGTACTAATATATAAGAGAGCCCTCTTTATATAGGGAGATGAATAGATAAAGGCCTTTAAGCTATTAAAGAAGATATTTATAATAGCCCTAATTCTTATATAGTTTAACCCTAACTAAAGGATAGTTAGGCTGGCCATTAGGAAGGGAAGGGAAGGGAATAGGAAATCCCACTCTAGGTTCCCCTCCCATTTTAGGCTAAGGTATGGGAATCCCATCCCTAAGCCCTTAAAAAATAGGATTTCCCATTTCCCATCCCTAAGAAAAATGGGATTCCCTAAATAATAAGGGATTCCCATGGGATTTCCCATCCCATTCTTATTATAGGATATGGGAGCCCTATCCCATTAGATAAAAATAGGATGGGAAATAGGAATCCTAAACTCTAAAAAAGTGAATCCTAAAGCTTAATTATTACCTATTTTAGTTTAGTTTCTATCTATTTTAGTTTAGTGTGCCCTATAAATTAAGGTTTGGGAATTCCCATAGGAATCCCATCCCTAACCCCTTAAAAAATAAGATTTCCTATTTCCCATCCCTAAGAGAAAATGGGATTCCCTAAATAATAAGGGATTCCTATGGGATTTCCTATCCCATTCTTATTATAGGATATGAGAGCCCTATCCCATTAGATAAGAATGGGAAATCCCATGGGAATCCCAAAATGGGAAGGGAAATTCACTAGGGACTCCCATTTCCCAAAGGGAGGGAATTTCCCATGGGAATTCCCTCCCACGCGGCCAGCCTAAGGATAGTAGTTAAAACTAATACCTTAAACTAGGTAACAGGGGCTACTATATTATAGTATAATAATAATAATATACTAAGGCTAGTTATCTATATCTCTAGAAGGAATATACTAGTAGAGTATAATTATAAGATTTATAATAAGAAGCTACTAACTATAGTTAATATACTTAAGGAATAGGAATTAGAGTTAATTAGCTTACCTAAATTTAAACTTATTATAAACTACTATAACCTTAAGTACTTTAAGATAGTTTAAAGGCTTAATAAGTAGTAGATATATTAGTTATACTAATTAAGCTAATTTAATTATAAGATATATTCTTAGCCTAGAAAACTAGCTACTTAGCCTAATACCTTATCCTAAAGGGAACAGGATATGCTATAGGATATAGAAGATAATAAGCTTAAAATATATAATTACTACTTAATACTACTACAGACTATTACTAGTTAAATATCATATATACAGTTCTACGTCAAAAGTTTCTGTAACCCCCACCAAAATCAAAAATATATATTCTCTCTTAAAGATTAACTTCTTCTGCTACAGCATCCATACCTTTATAAAATTATATATAAAACTATAATTCTATAGAAAAATGACTGTAGATTTCAAAAAATATAATATTTAAATCTAATATTTAGTATACCACCCTTTAGCCTTAATAACTGCCTTTATATGCTGTGGCATAGATTTAATTAACCTATTAAAATACTCCTAGCCTAACGCCTCCCACACATACTTAATAAGATTATTAAAATAATCTTTTACCTCATCTTTGGTTCCCTGATATTCCTTAATATTTAGATCTAGTTGGTAGATCATCTCCTTAAGCTTAGCCCAGGTATGTTTAATTAGGTTTAAATTAGATAAGTATAGTAGCTAGTTAATTATAGATATACTATTATCTTTAAATTATTTCTTAACCTTTTAAGCTGTATGGATAGGGGTATTATCTTATATAAAGATTAGCTTAGGGGAATAGATTATAAAGATATTCTCCTCTAAAATCTTAAGATAGGAGGCTGCGGAGTATTTATTTTAAGGAGAATTATTATCTCTAGCTATTTAATTAATATTAGAATAACCACCACCCTAGATCACAGCCTAAACTATAATAGAGATACCCTTACCCTTCTTATATATAATAATATGCTCCTTTTTCCACTTCTCCCTAAGCTAATCTAATTACTAGACCTATTTTAAAGCCTTCCTGTAGCTAAGTTTAATAGAATATTTATTACTCTAGATAATCTTATAGAACTCCTCCACACCCTAATTCTCCTGTACCTTAGCCTATTATAGATATAGTTTAGCTGCTTCCTTAGTAATATAAGGTTATTTCTTTACTTACTAGTATCTATAGCCTGATTTCTGAATACATTATAGGATGGTACTATTTAATATATTCACTCTAGTCTTAGTATAGATATCTTTATAAGATATGAATAGATTAGTTTGAATTATGCATAGAATTAATTACTTATCTCTGCTAGATAGTAGCCTAGGCTGGCCAGTGTGTATAAGGCTTACCCCTTACTAATAAAGGGGGTGCTTCTAGAGGGTATATTAAATAGTTAATTACAGAATCTTAAGGGCCTTACTAATTTAATAAATTCTAAGCCCCCCTATGCTTAGGCCTTTGATAATTCCATGGTAATAGGGACTTAGCTTATCTCTATGCCCCTGATTAGGGTTAATTTCTTTTAAAGGCGTACATTGCATGGTTCCATGGTAGTGAAAAATCTAGTATTGAAAAATGCGTGCACAGGAGACGCGTTATGCTACAGAAACTTGTGGGGCCGACTGTATATATTATCTTCCAGCTCTGTTTAAAGTTTAAGGTCTATTCTGCCATACTATTACTACTCTCTGCCTGCTATTCTAGGCTGCTATATATAGGCTCCTATACCCTATTAAATTACTTAGGGTCTCTATTACTTTCTGCTATCTTTTATTACCTTTCTTCTTTAGTATCTCTATTTTATCTTTATATTATAGTTACTATTCTCTATCTCCTCTATCATCTCTTACTACTATAATATATACTATTCTTTATAATCTTCTTTATCTATATACCTAATTATTATATCTATATAGTAAGCCTTCTTTAATACTATCTATTATAGCTTTCTATAATCTCTATATTACTATATTATCTTTATTATAGATAAGATTAGTTCCTAATAATATTACTACTCTCTAGATCTTATAGTCTAGATTAGCTTTATTAAAATATAATCTTTTCCCCCCCTATATATATCTATATATAATCTACTACTTTTTACTTAGTATCTAGTCTGCTACTACTACTATTACTAGTAATATATCTTTATCTTTACCTAATTCTTCTCTCCTAAGTCTTATTAATATTACTAATTAGGTATTATAGTTACTATAGTAACCTAATTAAGGGCCTAGTATCTTACTAGTATATACTCTATCTAGCCTATTAGATAGCTATTTAGGAAGGGGAGCTATAGTATATTAAGAAGCATAAGTACTATATCTACTATACCTCCTATATATCTACTATAGTTAGTTATAATAAATACTCTAATTATTATTCTAGTCTCTATATAGTAGTATCTATCCCTTACCCTCTACTATCTATTAGTCCCTATGCCTATGTGACCTACCAGATGGTTATACCCTCCTAATAGTATATATATACTAACTATAAATACTACTAATACTATACCTAGATAGCTAATACTTACCTCTAATAATATATCTCTATACTCTAAGATATCCTAGTAGTTTCTACCTATAATATTTATAATACCCTACTATCTGCTTTACTATGTGGTTAGAATTACTATAGTTCTTACTATTATTAGTCTAGGTAAAACCCCTTAGTCCCTATTACCTTTTCTTTATATAATAGTAATTAGGATGTCCTGGATCTAGGCTAGATAGATAAGCTATACCTCTTTTATAGGGCTCTATATTAGGAGGCTAAGATTACTAAGGAGTATAATATCTTATATAAGTCATGCTATAAGCATGGCTTAGTATATTTAGATCTAATCTAGTTATTATCAGACCCCTTACTCTACTGATATTTTAGCACTAATAATAGTAATTCCTACCTATTTTAAATATATATCTAGTAGCTAAACTATTCCCTAGCCTTTATCTTTATTAACTATAACTATAATAATTATCTAGGTGTGAATAAGTCCTAGTATATCTTTTAGATTAATAGAATAATATACTATTATTAAGGTCCCCTAGCTAGTATACTAACTTTATATATATTTCCCCTGTGTATTACCTATAGCTAATACTTAGTATATCTATAGGTTCTATGCTATCCTATACTAGCCTTTACCTACTTAATCTATTATTAGTATATAAGATCTATACTTAAAATAACCCCTCTTTATATCAGGCTGTGGTTAACCTTATTAAGTAACTAGATTAATCTATCTATATATTAAATCTATTCTATACTCTTTTTTAATAAGCTTATAATATTATAGCATCCCTAGCACTAGATTCTATCTACTTAAATATCTAGATCTATATTATTCTTAATAAGTAAGGTAGTTAGCTATTTAATATAATTACCTCTATAAATAAGGTTACTAGCTTTATTCTAGATATTCCTAAAGAATAGCTCTATCTAAGCTTTTATAATATTTAACTATATCTATATTATATACCACACTACCTAGATCTAAGGTTAGTAGGCATCCCTGGGCTAGCTAACCTTTATGCCCCTAATACTATATAGAATATTAAGGATTAGTATCTTACTAATATCTACTACTCCTATCTACTATATTTACTACTATATTATGTCCTATTCTACCTAGATAGTAGTATTAGTTATTATTAAGCTATACACCTACATGGTCTAATACTATTAGGTTAGGCCTATAAGTAAGAGTTACTAACTAACTAGATATAGGCCTAGTAGCTAATATATCTATATATAGATGCTTTTAACCTATTCTATTATAGGGGTAACCTCTGGTAGTAGTTTATAGTAGATATATATCTTATAGTAGAGAAGAAGAACCTAGACTATATAAGATATTATTAGACCTAGTTATATATAGAGTCTTATTCTTATATATAGATAACTACCTATATAGTAAAGATAGCAGGGGGTTAGCCTATTAGTACTAAGATAAGTAAGAAGATAGTCTTACCTACTACTTTTATTAAGAGTAACTACTATTAATAGAAATACTATTAAGATTCTCTAATTATTATATATTAATTTAGTAAGCCTACCTTTTTTATTACCTTCACTGCTAATCTATAGTGGCTAGAGATTATAGCTAAGCTAATTAAGAATAATAATAATATACTAATCTAAGATCTCTTTATCTATCTAGACTTAGTCTACTATATATTTTATATAAAGTTATAGAGCCTTCTTTATAATATCTAGAAGTAGGATATCTTTAGCTAGTATAAGACTTATATATTTATTATTAAGTACTAGAAGTAAGGTCTCTCCTATACTTATATCCTTCTATAGGTATATAATAATTAGTAATTCCTAAATACCTATATTCTTAATAATATAATTAATATAGAGATTCTATCTATTAATAGTTACAGTGGGTAGTAGCCCTATAATATTATTATAGAGATAATAATATATTAACTATATAGTGATTATAACCCTACTACTCCCTATATAAGAGATATTAATAGTATTTATATATACTTAAAGCACTTTCCTAAGCCCTTCTATAAAGTAACTAAGATTAAGGAGGATAGCTATCTAATATATTATTACTAGGATATATAGTAGATTAGGGTCCCTTACCTAGGCTAGTTAGATAAGTTTATTAAGATTAGGAATAAATAAGTTATTCCTTATAATCCCTATCTAAGCTATAAGTATACTATATATATTAATATTAAGCTATATAGTAGTATTAAGGCTATCTAGTATTTATATAAATATCTTTATAAGGGGCTAGATTAGTTAATAGTTAAGTTTAGCTTTAATAAGATAAAAGAGTTTATTAATAGCTACTATCTAGGGGCCTCTAAGGCTTTCTAATACTTTATAGAGTACTAGATTAATAATATAAAGCCCTTTATTATAGTATTAGTTATATATAGTTAGATTAATCATAATCTAATTTATAAGGCTAATATAATTAATAAGAAATTATATAATCTAATAGTATATTATACTATATACCTTCTAAAATTCTTTTAATACTACTAGGAGAACCTTAATACCCTAAAATATCTCTATCAGAAGGTCCTATACTACTTTATCTAGTATAAAGGCACCTGGTGCCTATACTAGAGAGGGTTTTAGCTTAGCTATATATATCCCCTAATATCTTAGAGCAGGGAGATATACTATATCTAATATCTTTTAATAGTAATTTATAGTCTATCTAGTTATAAGGATCTTTATATTATTAGTAAGATAGTTTATCTAATATTCTAGGAGGCCTGCTATACATTAGGTATTATTAACTAAGATAATAAGTAGGTAAAGTATTTTAAGAATATTATTATCTTTTAGACTAGAAAGGTTCTTTATATTATATTTACTACTACTTTAGTATATATATCTCTAACCTAGGACTATACTACTACTATTTAGAGATACTTTAGTAACTCTATTAGTAATAATCTACTATCTTAGATATATTAGGAGCTCCTTCCCTTTAATATATCTAATAATAATATATATAAGGATCTTATACTATAGTATATTAGTTAGATACTAGCTTAGGCTAAGAAGATACTAGCAGATTTTAGCCTTCTTAGGGTAGAGTATAATTAGTCTCTCTAGATAGCTAATAGTTACTAAGAGCTATATAAGGAATTAGTATATAATTAGGCTAAGTAGTATATATTCTTTAATAACTACTATAACTAGTTAAACTATAGTTAGTATATAGCTTTTAATTATATTACTAGTACTATTAAAGATAACCCTATAAAGGTATGCTTCTTTCTATATAGGCTAGGTAGTATAGGTTAGTTATCTAATATTATCTATATCTATATTATTTCTACTTATTCTCTCTAGGGAAGATATACCTCTATAATACTCTAGCTAAATTCTATTAATCCCATGACCTTATTATCTTATATATTATATTAACTAGTATAGCCTCTCTTCTTTTACCTAGTAGTTAGATAGCTTATAAATAGTTTTAGATCCCTGTGCCTTATAATAAGAACTTATCCTATATAGTTAAGTAAGGGACTAGTACTATAGAGCTAATATAGTAGATATCTTTAATTATATAAGATAAGATACTAATAACTAGCTGCTATATCTTTAATGCTATAGATTAGATACTCTATAATATCTATATAGATATACCTAGTAGTAATTAGCCTTTTAGAGGCATCTCTATAGTCCTTAGTAGTAATTTTTAGCAGATCCTTCCTATCATGCCTGGTGGTAACTATATAGATATTATATTAGTCTACCTATAGTAAGTAGTAATCTAGCTATATTTAGAGGTCCTATCTCTTACTATTAATATATAGCTATAGTTAACCTCTAAGGATAATTATTATCTAGTATAGTGGCTTACTAATCTTAATTATATGCCCTCTATAGCAGGCCTAATCCCTTTACCTCTATATATATATAGGATATATAAGATAGATAACTTTATAGAGTTAATCTACCCTGTAGTATAGCTATATATAATCTATAATATAGTAGTTAGCCTATCTCTCTTTTAGGACTATGCTATTCTGACTCTATATAATATTAATATAGATAATTTTAATAAGACCTTACTAGCTTACTTACTAGGTAATAAGATCTACCTTCTATCCCTTAATACATGTGATAGTAATA
The DNA here is from genome assembly GCA_014250555.1 of Aspergillus oerlinghausenensis. Lineage (NCBI taxonomy): Eukaryota > Fungi > Ascomycota > Eurotiomycetes > Eurotiales > Aspergillaceae > Aspergillus > Aspergillus oerlinghausenensis. The sequence goes on from JAAKEQ010000063.1 coordinate 98,258, forward strand.
GTAAGATAGATAAAAAGTATATAATAGAGTTTTTATATAGCCTCTACTCTACTACTTTACTATTAGGTAAGTTATAGTTAAAGATAGGTATACTAGTAATATTAATATAGAACTATAATCTATACTATAGCATATATAATAGTATATATCTAATTATTACTAGTATCTAGTACTATTACCTATAGGTTAAGATTACTATAGGTAGATTTAAAGGTAATTAGTATCTATTATTCTAGCTTAAGTTACTATCTAAGGATGGTGACTTTCTATTTCTTTTAATATATATCTAGTTCCTAATTTATCTAGCCTTTATAATAACTATTAATAAGGCATAAGGCTAGTCTCTTTAATATATAGGTATAGATCTACATACCTCTATATTTTCCTATAGTTAGCTCTATATAGTAATATTATAGACTATATCTACTAGGTAACTAACTATCCTTTTTAATTATAATAATATAGATTAGATTATAGAGAATATTATATATCTAAAGGTGCTCTAGCCTTTTCTTTCTATATAATTAGTAGCTTAGGTGCACATTCCTCTAAGAAAAAATATATATATTATACCTCTCCCCTCTTTATAATATCTAACCTCTTCTTTCTTTATATCTTAATTATCTTAATCTATATTATATCTTCTTTATTATTATATTAACCCCTAATTATATCTATTACTTCTTTAGCAGGCTTCTTACTATTAATACTATGCCTTAGGACTTAATAATAATATATATATTATTATAGGCATCTACCTAGAGACCTATAGAGTAACTACTAGGGCTGATTATTAAGCTAGATAGGATACTAGTTATAGTTAAATACTATAATTAATTTTAATTATTCTTTATGGCTGGCGCTATTATAATCTACTAGGGGTGTCTATTAATAAGGATGTTAGACTAGGGCTATCTAGTATTAACTATCTATATAGAGTATTTAATACTATAACTTACCTTCTACTCTAATTCCTATTATATATATAATATATTAGCTAATACTCTTTTCTCTATTTATAGGATGCCTAGTGAACCTAATACTATACTATATAAGGACTATATACTACTAATAATTTAGTCTTCCCTAATCTTTATAGCCTTAGTTATCTATGAACAGCCTGCTATTAGGGATTATTAGATATTAGTTATATAGCTAATAGTATATAATTATACTAAGGATATAAGTAGTAATAAAGTAAAGAATAGCCTAGATAACTATATTATCTTCTAGGTAGTGGTAGTAATTAGTCTTAAGTCTTTACTAAGGGGATTCCTAGTTCTATATTCTAGTAAGATAGTCTAGGTGTCTAGTAACTTAATTAATTATTATAATATAGGTAGTTAGGAGTGCCCTTACCTCTATATATTAGCTATATTATTTATTCTACTATCCTAAGCACTATCTGCCTAGGTACTATTAGTATCTAATATAGTATCTTAGAAATATTACTATAGGGTCCTTAGTAAGGTTAGTAATATATCTATATAGATAAGGGATACTACTATTCCTTTCTAGTTAGATATAGTCTCTTTAGCCCTAGGCTAGACTACTAAGTCTATTATTACTAGTACTATCCCCTCCCCTCCCCCCTCTTCTTACCTCTTATATTCTTCCTTACCTAGAGCCTTTAGCTCTATAAAGTTAGAGTTAGATAGTGATAGTATAGTGTCTAAGTCTAATATATTAGATTTAGATTTAGGTTTAGACTTAGACTTAGACTTAGATAGTACTAAATTAGATAATACTAATAATTATTCTTCTATAGATGACTTTATTATAGAGGAGGTATCTAAGAAGCAGAAATATACTATAATAAGGTACTAAGTAGATAGAAGAGGTTAGCTACTATATACTTAGATTTAGTAGGTCTATAGGCTTAGCTATAGGGTACTTACCTTATATTTTAGTAATAATCTAATAGGCTATATATCCCCTCTAACTACCTAGCTCTACTAGGTATATTAATAGGAGTATACTATAGAGTTAGTTAGCTAACTAGTAAATCTATAATACTGCTAGGAAAGAAAGATAGGGGTATAATACTAGGAGTAGCCTAGTATAAGGTTTTAGCCCTATAATTAATATAATACTCTCTAACTAAGCTTACTACTATAATAGCTATAGGTGATATACTATACTAGTAGATATTAAGAGAAGAGACTCCTACTACTAGCACCTATGTATATTATACCTAGTCCTAGGCTAGGGCCTTCTATCTATCTAACTATAACTATAATAGGAGCTAATAACTACTAGTACTACTAAGGCACTAAGATATAATAAGGTATCCTATATAGCTTAGTAAGCATGGTAAGCTACTAACCACTATCTAAAGAGGGAGGTTAGTATATAGTAAATATATAAGGTCCCTTTCTAGATAGACTAGAGTATATATATAGGCTAATAATTATAATCCCTATAGAGTATATATAGATAATAGCTATATTAGATAAGAGGTGCTAATACTACTATTTTAATTTAAGTAGATAGGCTACCCTAGGGATCCTATATTAATAGTTCTAGTTAGTAGAGGTCCAGGAAGTTAAAGCTCTAAGGAAGTTATCTAAAGAGTATTATTAGATTATTAGATCCAGGGTGTTAAAAAGGAAATGTTGATATACTATAGTGATAATCTATAGTAAGGTGTTGCAGCCTTAGTTATATCTGCCTTAAATTTAAGGCCATGCATGCTTAGTAATTAGCTTAAAAAAGGGCTGGGCCACACAGAATGTGTGGCCCCAAGGCCTTGTATTACTATATTTAGAATAAACTACTTATTTTCCTTTAAGCTATTTATTTACCCCTATTCTACTTTGTGTGTGTAGTATTTAGTAAAACTATTATCTAAGTAAAGTACTAGCCCATGCTAGTGGCTTACTGGAAGTTTGGCATGTGATAGCTTTAATAAATATAAGAAATAGCTATAGATATAGTGTTATAGTTAATAGATACTTTAGGACTAGGGTAGTTTAGGATAAACCTTTCCTAAAGAGGGGAGTAAGTTATTATATACTAAACTTCTAGCAAGCTACCAGTATGGGCTAGTACTTTACTTAGATAATAGTTTTATTAAATACTATATACATAAAGTAGAATAGGGGTAAATAAATAGCTTAAGGGAAAATAAGTAGTTTATTCTAATTATAGTAATATATATATTTCCCTTAGTAAATCTATACTCTCTAAGAACATATAATTATAGTAGTAACTTATAGCCTAGTTAATAATATCACACTAGCTAGGAACCTCATCAAGTAGTCAACCTCCGGCCTGCTTACATATAGTAAGATATCTTAATAGACTTTATTACTAGTCTAGTACCTAGTTAAGGCTATAATACTATACTAATTATTATTAATTAACTTATAAAGATAAGGCACTTTATCCTCTGCTAGACTACCTATAATACTAAAGGTATAGCCTAATTATATATCTATTATATATAGAAACTACTAGGGTTGTTATTTTTGCGGGTTGGGCCGGGTTCCCCTATCTTTTGAACCCAACCCACCGGGTTTGGGTTCTAGATT
>JAAKEQ010000064.1:0-100913 GCA_014250555.1 Aspergillus oerlinghausenensis
CTTAATCTATATACTAAGTATAGCTAGGTAATCCTGCTTAAGCCCCCTCTAAATCTTAATATACTATTTTAGGTAGTAGGATATATCTACTACCTTAGGTAGTGAAGCAGCTAGAAGGTCTAGTCTATTTTCTAAGAATATATTATATCTAGATAGTTAGAATATAATAATATACTTAAAGCCCTCCCCTAGTTCTTTATACAGCTATATAATCTCCTAAAGCCTATGGTTATAGTAGTATAGGTAAAGGATAATAGTAAAGATAAGGAAGCTACTAACTAGGCTAAGGCTAAGATCATCTAGCAGGCTATAGTAGATTATCTCTACTATATGCTTAGGCAGCTAGCTAGTTAGCTAAATATTAAGGACCTAGATGACCTTAGCCTACTATAGTAAGACCTGGAGTAGATAAAGGCCCACATCATGCCTAGGGGCTATAAGAGGGAGAGAGTTAGGTAAGAGTTATTATCTAAGGCCTATATATAATAAAAGTATACTAAGGCTATAGCTAGTAAGGTAAAGTATTACCTACTTAATACTTACCCCTCTATCTTTTAGCTAGAGCTAATATTTAGTTAGTGCTTTAGCTCTAGCTAAAAAGTATAGGCCTAAGTTTATCTATATAACTAACTAGTAATATAGTATAAATCTACTAAGTATATAGTCTTAGACTCTAAGAATAGGTCTACTATTAAGGAGGAGAGTAGCTCTAGTAAGTCTAAAGCTAGTAACTTAGATTCTGATAGTAGTAGAGACAGCCCTAGCCCTAGTAATAAGGGTTATAGGCTTAGCTCTCCTAATAATAATAATAATAATAATAATAATAATAATAATAATAATAATAATAATAGTAATTAGCATAATAATAGTGATAGTGGTTATAGCCTAAGCTCTTATAATAATAATGGTGATGAATAGGTTAATAATAATAAGGATAGTGATGATATATATGACCCTATTTACTAGGCTAATCTAACTATAGATAAATTTATAGTAGTAAAGGCAGTCCTGCTAGAGGTGTATTAGAATACTTAAGATATAGTTATTACTAAGCTATAGTAGTTAGAGCTAGTATACCCCCTATATTCCTACCTTAATACTTCCCCTTAATATAGATATTTAGCTAAACCCCAGACTTTTTAGGCTTATATATCACAGCTAGTAAGGTTACTAAGATTTACTAGAGATAGTAATCTAACTACCCTACCTCCTAGCTAATAAGGAATAATTAGAGTAAGTACTATAGAAGTAATTAAAGTCTTAAGAAAGAGCTTACTACTTAGCTCTATACTATCTATAGTGCTATAGTCTCCTAATTCTAATACCCTATATAGATCCCCCCTAGACTACTAGTTACCCTTCCTCCTACCTTAGGCACCCCCTAAGTAGCCTATAACTAAGAAATATAAATAGTAGTAGCTAGTTAGTAGGTCTTCTCTTCTTATTACCCTATATACTACTGCTTCTTATTAGTACTAATAATTTATTAGAGATAATAATAGTAATAGGGTATCTAAGGTACTAGTAAAAGATAGTATAGTATAAGTTCTAATTACTATAGTATCTTTTATTATCTTAGATAGCCTTTTATATAGCTATTATTTCTACTACCTTCTTAAGTTTACTATTTACTAGTTCTCTAGTAACTATATCTATAGTATTATGCTTAAGTATTTACTACCTTCCTTATTTATCTTCTTAAGTCTAAGTATATAAACCTAGTGTCTACCTTTAGCCCTAGCTAAAATTACTAAATTATCTTAGGTAGCCTTTATATAGCTTTTATTTCTACTACCTTCTTAAGTTTACTAGCTATCTAGTAACTATATCTATAGTATTATACTTAAGTATTTACTACCTTTCTTTATTAATCTTCTTAAGTCTAAGTATATATACCTAGTATCTACTTTTAGCTCTAGCTAAAATTATTAAATTATCTTAGGTAGCCTTTATATAGCTTTTATTTCTACTATCCTCTTAAGTTTACTAGCTATCTAGTAATTATATCTATAGTATTATGCTTAAGTATTTACTACCTCCCTTATTAATCTTCTAAAGGTTTAAGCCTATAACTATATAATTATTAGCTACTCTCTTTTTATTCTCTTATAGCTTACCTATATTACTATAGTAGTTAATCTTTTTATAGCTTTAGATAAGGCTTTATAGATAGTACTAATCTTTCTTTTTATCCTCTCTTATTAGTCCTATTAGTACTCTAGGCTTTCTATCATTAACTAGTATTAGGCATTAAGATAATTAATATTTAGATAGGTAGGGTAGTAGGTTAGTAATAGGTTTTTATAATATAGTATAGATACCCTGGTTTCTTATTATTAGTTTTCTATATAGATTAATTATATGGGTTTAGATGCAAGGCATTCTTTATACCTAGTCTTAAGTTATTAATATAGTATAGGCAGACTCTATAGAAGGAATTAAATAAATCCCTAATATTAATTATCTAATCTAAAATATATTTCTGTATATATATATAGGTAGTAGAGTTTTCTAAGGTTAAATTATAAAGAAGACCTTCCTACCTTACTTTTTATACCTTATCTAGTATTATTACTAAATAAAGACTATCTATTTAAGAAGAGGTAGTCTACATCCTTTATAAACCTAATAAAATATATCTATTAATAAAGTATAAGACCTAACTAATAATAAGAGAGGTTAGGTAGGTAGGGATAGAAGGAATATTATTAAGATTTTTTCTTTAACTAGGTAAGTAAACCTTACTACTATTATATTTAATCCTACTTTTATATTATTAGAGATTAGATTATAGATTAAAATAGATATAGATTAATATATAGATTTAATTAAGGAATGAATACCTTATTAATTATAGGTAAATATATCTATAGACTCCCTAGTTTATAGAGCTTTTAACTCTAGTATAAATATAGATATAGACTCCTCTATATATATATACAGAGTAACCATTATAATAGAGTATTCTTAGCAGACCCTAATAAAAAATTTTAACCTTACCCCTACCCTCCTTAGTTTAACCACCTTCCTAGTGACTATCCTATGGTTGAATATTAGAATATAATAATATAGGGAATTAGAATCATAAATTATTTTACATTATTTAAAAATATGAAGATTTACCTAAGATATCCACCATTCCTATAGACTCCTAGGAGGTAGATATAGACTCCACAGAGGCAGACATAGAGTCTAGACTACACAGGGAATGCTCATAGAAACTGCGCTCATAGGCCCTTGTGGTCAGCCCTAATTAGTATGGGAAAACATCCAGTCCTGCACAACACTGCTACTAGGATCAATCCCCTGGAAAGAGATATTATTTTTTCTAATGATAATACTAATATGGACTTGAGCTTTATGCATAATAATTTTACCCATTCTAATTATATTACAGATAATAACAAGATTATTGAACTTATTAATTAGGAAATAGCTAGATTCTTTAGTTGGAAGACAGCTCCTAAAATTCATTAAAGGATTTGGACTCCTTAAAGGCAGCATTTTAGGAATGCCTCCCTGAGTGAAGAGAACCTTCAGGATATTATGTTCTGGAATGACCTTTATAACTGAGATTTCCAGACATCAAGGTTAGCAGCTGTCATCCTAACAGAAGAACTACTTCAGTATATAATTTCAGGCCAGAGGGCGAAGATAATGCCATATCATTTATCATGTGTCAGAACCCCAGCGTAGTGGAAGCTCAAGGGAATTTCAGGATTAAAGCCTTTGCTGCAGCTCTTGAGATAGTGTCACCAGCCACCAGGCTACTAATTCTCCATGACACTTGCATTTTGCGAATCGCATACCTTCACAATTATGTGAATAGTGGATGTTTTCATGATGGGTACTGTGAAAGGGCTGTACATCTTACAAGTTAGACAAGGGTGATTGAGCACCTTGCTTCTATCAGAGGGAACCACTACATACTATGCATATCAGCGCGGCAAAGTGATCAGATTCAGATCTAGAGAGACTAGCCAATAGGGGGCTTGGCCTTGTAGGACTGACTCTTGATTTCAGAGTCACATGCTCTCCCAGTGTAATGAGACCAGGCTGGCAGCTATAGCACTTATAGTGTGATCCTCCGAACCTCAACCACCTCCAGGCACACTTTTCAGTAGCTAGCTTTGGAGCCGGCTTGAACTGTCAAAGCTCCTGTGCTTTTTGGCGCCTCGCACTGAGCTGGTCGATGGTTTGACTGTATCTCTTAATCCTTGTGGTTCAAAGTACTCAAAGAATTTATGGCGGCAGGAGCCCCGTGTCTTGGGCGCAGTGCAGTAGCAACCCCCGCTTTAGATGCCGTCTCAATGCGTGATGAGAGGATGATTAATTTGGGGGAATACTTGCGTGAGCTGTGGATATTGCACCAACAGTGAACTCTTAGACGCGCCGAAGGATATGCAGCCTTGCCTTTGATTGGCCTAATGTAGCTGCATTGTCCTTTGATTGGCCTAATGTAGCTGCATTGTCCTTTATTTGGTTTCCAGTATGCCAGCCTGTCTTCGACCCCGTGGGTGTTCGAGTTTCGAAATGGCGCGTACTTCGATTGGTGATGGTGGCTTCAGAGTTGGGTTCTGGATCCTCCTGCAATTTCCGTTGGCCTTTCAGCCCCGTGCCAGACCCGGGTGTAGGGTGGTGAATAGGCTGCAACGCACTCCAATCTCTATGCGACTTTTTCAATTAGAGGATGCTCTTTGTTAGATCCTAGAACAGACCACTCACCCCAGTCCAGCGCAACTCCAACTCAACCCTCTAAACAAAGACAAGCGCTTAGGGAGTATATCCCTTGGAAGTGTCATAGAGATAACCCATTATAAATACCCGCACGCTCGCAAGCTGTACTAAGTTCCCTTGTTATGGCTATCATACTCGCACTTTTTCTTGGTTGTCTCTCGGTCCTCTACCAAAGTTGCTTCAAAGCCTTGTTTCTATCCATCAGTGAAAGACATGTCTCGCGCATTTTCTACCGTGGCCCGCGCATTGAAGTCGCTCTCCTGGAGTAATAAGGGAACTACCCAGGATGTCTCGTGGGTCAAAAGTTATGCCGAAAATGCCGTGGACCTCGTACCACAGCTACTTGACAAGGTGGATTCGGGAACTGTGCAGTAAGCATCACTGCCAGCCCCAGAGCTCCTCAATTGACCAGATTGACCAATAACGGACTAGGGGCGACCCTCATCCCACTCCACGGAACAATGACCCACTTCATGCGTCTATAACTTTAGCGAAGGGAGATTCCCGCGTTACATCTGCGCATGTGTACCCCGACGGGACGGTGGTCTTTTCGAAGGCTATGTATGGCCGGGTCAAAGTTTCGCGCGTTTCTGAGGCCCCCGAAGGCTCCGGCCCTGCTCAATAATTTCGAACGGTAGCCTCTGACGCGCGGCAGCTGGTCTCACAATATGGGGCAATGCGGTCGTTGAGAGACTCGTAACCTATATGTTGCGAATTGAAGCTGAATGGAACTGTTATTGCAAGATGAAATGTGGTATATATGTAGACCATACTCCTTCTTAAACTGTTAACACTGTAACATTATGCTCGCGAGCAGATAAATACTTGATAACTGCTCAATGAACATTATATGAAACCTTCACTGTATGCAAATATGTGCTAGCACATTCTAATTAGCAACATGAACCTTGTACAATTAGCCGGAGGCTTGCTGCATCCCTGGGTGTGTTTCATTATTCAAATTAAACTGTGCAGTTGATCAACCTCCAAGTTTGAGAAACTGATGATCCATCAGTTCACGAGCTGTTTTCCTCTCCTCTGGGAGCCAATTGAGCATTTGCCGAACAAAAGATAAAAATGCCTCTCGATCTTCCTGTTCGAGGAATGGAGCGGTATTCTCTAAGCTTCGAGACGGGATCAACCCATTATGCCGAAATTTATCTAAAATAGTACGTCAGGTATTGACATATGGAATAGTTGGTCAACCCACCTTCTGCGTCAAAGAAAGGACCGTCAAAGAATTCCTGGGCATTATTGCACAATTTGCCAGTGTCATTTGCCACAGGCTGGGGCCAGTCGTGTTCTGACATAGTCTTTGATTTTGCGAGCAATGCCTTGGGGGGTGGACCAAGTAGAGCAATCATTTCTGCCAGGTGTGACTTTGCGTCGTATTTGCCATCTGCATCATATACCTGTTGGAACAACTCCTGGCTCCCAAGGATATTCCACAACTTGCCGAAGGGAATGTTAACATTAAGGCCAAACCAGTGATTGTAGTCGCAGGGTATCTTACCAACACACCAAAGTTCCAAATATCCGCCTTGAAATCCCAACCGCAGCCAAGGATTACCTCTGGAGCACGATAATAGTCTGGTTGGATAGGATAAATGCCAAGTTGCTTTCCTACCATTCCATCTCGAGTAACCGGCTTGTCGAGTCTCGTTGCGAGCCCGAAATCGGCTATTTTGGGAACCATATTCTTGATATCTCGCCCGTCAAGAGGACCGAAATCATTATGGCAGCGGTAGATAGTTCGACCACTCTTGCCATCAATCTTGTATTGCATTTGTTGTTTTCGATTTATGAAGTTGGTAAGAATATTGTCGTTTTCGAAGCTCATGAGGATGTTATCTAGCTTCAGATCTGATAGGTGGATTAGGAATTTATAATTCAAGCATAGGCAAATTGCGAAAAGCGCTTACCACTGTGGACAACATTGCACTCTGAGTGAAGATAATCAAGACCGGCAAGGAGGAAGTAGATATAGGCCTTTGCAATGGGCAAGGGAATCTTGCGATCAACAAAACGCCTCTGTAGAATCCAGATAGGCTCTCTCATCGGTTCGTACACCAGGCACATATGTCTCCCTTCCGGGCCAGTTACTTCGACGTCATCTAGACATGTACGTAGAATCACGCGTCCATGGTGTTCTGGATTTTGCTGTGTGAGATGGCTTTCCATCTCCTTTTCGTGTCGAGCATCATCAGCATTGTTACTGTTGATTATTTTGAGGACCACTGTTCGCTCAGATTGCCATTTAAGTCTTATTTAAGTGGACCATGGTCAGTTTCTCTGTAGTCAAACAAAGCATGAAAGTACATTTACAGACGCGTGTAGCTACCTTGCAATGTCTCGGGCGAGCCATACGGTTGATTGTGATCCCCAGCCGACTTTGACAAGTAATTGAAACCTCTCTGCCAGTACTTCCCCAGGATTTGCTGGGTAAAAACTCGCGGAAGTGTAGCCTGGACAGAGCTCCTCGTCGACAGGCTCCTGCTGAGGAATTGGAGGCTCCGCGTTAGATGGCACCTGCCAGAGCGACTTTTTGGCAAAGGTGAACACGGTACGTCGTGATGTCCAGGTCAGCCACCGCAGAGGTAACATTACTCCATCCAAGCATTATTGGAATGCTCCGAGAATGATCGAGTGGCAGGGAAATTGCAGGAAAGCCCTGAACTCGAAGTTAAATTTAAAGTTAATCCTGGATCGACGGTGGATTGGGTTCCAAATGATGTACATATATATGATTACTCGGGTTGATTACACACAAGTCAAGGGGTAGATAGACATGTGGAACTTCGAGGTGTCTGGGGTCACCTGACTATGTCCGGACTTGGGCACAGGCGGGCCCGGTGATTTGTCGATGACCATTCCTGCGGGGACCGTCGGTCATACTGTAACTCGTCCGAGATCTTACAGCTATCTCTATAGAGTACCTCTCAAAGGCTCTTATATAGTATTTTTTATAGTATCTTATATAGTAGAAAAGGGTAATTTTAGGGAGGAAACTCAGAGAACACTATCTGAGAGACTGAGTAATTTCCAGTAGTGTTTAGGTAGAGAAATATATATTCTAGTATTGATTTGCTAAAGAATGCACTTTAAGGAAATTTTAAATTTTTAATCTAAGGAAGCAAAAGTGTCTGTCTGAATTTTTGCTTATATCGGGGGTTTACTGTAACCAGACTACCAGAGGCCCTAAATAATCGCCTGTGCCAGCTCCAGACAACCCACTTCCATAGATCTGCCGGGTGAACCGACCCACACAGTACTATAGTTAATTTCTAATAAACTGCCTCTTGAATGGCTTCTTTGATCCTTTTGATCACTAGCTTAATTTTCACTAGGGCAGAGACTCTTAGTAAAGGGCTTTTTTGATCTGTTGCTAACCACTCTTTATATGCTATGGAAAATATAGGTCAGACTTTATCCTAGAATAAACAGTAGACTTATGTTTTACAGTGGCTTGCGCGCCCTGGTATACACTAACTAATAACTTAGTAGATATATACATGACTAATTAGTGTAAGATATAACTAGTTAACTAGTCCTCACTGTCTGAGTCAGGTGGAGGTATCTAAATTTGTGTCCAGATATCTCTGTGCTTGAACGCCTTACAACACGCTCGACATTGTCTTCCAAATTCCAACCTCCTACTGTCTGGGTTGAGAAATGCGAATGGAACTGTAGTCATTTTTGACCAGAATAGAATCAAGAAAGATAATTGAAATCTAACTTAATAGTGAGATTAAACATTTTCTATTCTATAAGTCTGCGTACTCTTGAGGTGTGCAGAAGTTGTAAAGTTCCAAGTACTGGTGGATAATGTCTACTGGCTGCCAATGAAAGTGTCAGTACTCGTGCTGACAGCGAACGCGGACCATATTAGCAAATTCAATTCGTTCCTTGAAAGCAACACATTGACAGGCACGCGGTGGTGGCTTTAGCTCGCTCATTTTCGTATCAGCTGTGTCTCGGTATCCTATAACCCGGCAATCTTCTATGGTACATATGTACAAGATCTGAAGCTTAGCCATAGTCTCATCATCTAAAGTCGCTGATTCTGATTCAGGGCCGTTCAATGGCATAATGCACCCATCATCCGTCAGTCAGCGAGCAATATCCAAGTCATTCGGGAAAGCTTGTCTGCAGAAGGTTATCGTTGCCGGGTATGGGCTAAGGATATCTTCTTCACTATCGCGAAGGCCTTGCCGCAGTGGATGGTGTTGAGTTTGCACGTGGATAATTTCAAGGAGGCGGCGAAAAACAATAGGGAAAGGGAATCGCTTTAGTTTATGAGAGCAGAGTACAATAACCTTTTGCACAAGCCTATGAATTAAAGGCTACTGTGACAGGGCGCTTAAGTCCATCCACCCACTGAAGATATTACTTGATGCATAGATGTCAGAATAGCAGGTCCAAGAGTCGATAACACCTGTCCCCTGCGAAACTTCAAATCCCATGTCTGAAATATCAGTCAAGTTAAAATGTTGAGGCAACATCGGATGGCTGGCGGGCGGGACTGCAACAGGAGTGGCCGCGGCCATCTCAAAACCCCTCGCTAGCGATCCTGTGTATAAGTTGTACTGTCGCTAAAACCAATCCTGGAGCCATTTCAGCCATCCCGTGTAGTCAAATCCTGTCGTCGTCGGGTGCGAGAGTCGCACTCTCGGGAGCTGGCGCTCTATGCAGACCTCGAGTACCTGCGACATGTTCAATGCCCCGCACAGCGACTGCACCCGGGGTTGGTTGCGCAGCGATTCATCCGAGACCACCAAGAGGGCTAATTTGCAGGACAAGATGAGGTTGAATCCGGAGTGAAGCCATTGGGTGTAGATCAACCGCCGCTCTGTGCCCAGTGGACTTGATAGCAGGGCATCGAACGAACTCTTGGCTGCAATGAGGCCTTGGCGGAGGATGTCTACTCGGAAGCTCGAGGAGAGCCGAGAAGTGAACTGTTTTTCAAAGAGGGTGACTTGACAGAGGTACAGGTTGACTGCGAGCAGCTGTGATGCTAGGAGAGCTGTGAGTAAAGGCGTCAGCTGAGAGTTATGCATGGCGGGCCAGTTATATTCGACTCATAATTATTGTGCGTCCATTGTGGGCTAAGCAGGGTGGTATAGTCCTGCAGCTGCGTTTGGAATGCCTGGAATGTCTGCAGAAACGAGTCGGTATTGCTCCCTGTACCAACCCTATTTCTTCCCAGAAAATTAGAATCAGCGGAGATCCTATCAATCTGCTCGGCGATATGCTGTAGTCGGACGAGATGGATCAAAGACCGATCGCTGGCGACTTCAGGACTCTGTGCTAGCTCTGTCGCGAAGTCTTCCAGGTGAGAGGACCAAGGAAAAGTACACTTTTTTTGGGTGATGAGGCTGGAACATGAAGACAGTAGAAAGCAGCCGATTGCTGCCCTCTGCTGGGCGCGGAGGACACCCGGTGGCTGTGCTTCCGTTGTGATTGTCTGGATGGTCATACGAGGAGAGCCCTTACGCAGATCAACCGGTCGATCCAACTCCAGCTCCACGACCAGTCCAATGGCGATATGGAGGTAGGTGAAGAACCCCTGGGGCCCGTACTGTCGCTTGGGGTGGTGCTGGGACTGGTACTGCGACCATGAAAGGACTACAAGCAGTCCCTGCAGGGTCTCTAAAGACGGCTGAACTGGCCCTAGGGCGGCGCGGTCGGCCAAGGCAGATCTCATCTCATCGTCGAGATCCCGTTGTAGCGTCTGGTTGTCGGTTGCGGAGACCGAGAGGATGGCAAGGAATAGGAACGGTTTGTGGTCTCGAGCTCTCCCGCGGTGACGTCTGGGGGAAGAACGACGAATGAGAAGTGTGGGAGCATGGAATGGCGAAATTATTCGAGGAGTCCCGCAGCGTCATCCAGTGTGACACCTCTGTCGACAATGTCGCCCTTCTTACTGTCTTGAACGCCATCCTTCGCTTGGTTCTGGCGCAGCAGTTCTGCGACTTTCCTCTGTAAGCCTCATTCTTGCTGTCGGTTCCTTCCCGTTTTCAGCGTTGTAAGGGCGCAATGGTTGAGGAAGATATAGTGCGCGGTGAAGATCTATTAACATAAATAGTTCTTAGAAGGCGTTAGAGTCAATTTGAATCCTTCCCGTCTACTACGCTCTTTCAATCGCCGATCCCACAATGTCACATACCGAATCTAAGCCATTGTTTCTCCAGGTCCAACGAACAAATGGAGCTCTGGACCAGTACAAAGACATTGAATCGAGCCCCGCACTTGGAAGAGAGTATTCGGGGATCCAGCTATCCTCCATCATTGATAATGATGCGATTGTTCGTGACCTCGCAATCAGAGGTACGCCTACTCTTGTTATACCATAGCCCTGAAAAACAAGTGATAACACTGCGACCAGCATCTGAGCATGGAGTCCCCTTCTTCAATGACCAGGATGTCACCCCATTGGAGCTCACGCAATTGATTCTAAGAATTGGCAAGGTGATGGGCCATCCCGAGGAAGCTGGTCTACATCGCAGTGCATTATCAGGGCAAAAGGACAAACATCTTAGCTTTCCTGAGCAGGATGATCCAATGGTCATCTCCTCCAAGGTGGGTGGTCGTAGTCATTGTCTGTCTTATCACTTTGTTAATACTAACTACGACTTTGTACCTTTGCGGACTTGTAGTCCCAAAAGGAAATATTGAAAGATTCTTTGCCAGCAGTTACACGCAAGTTCGCGAGCTGGGGGTGGCATAGCGAGTATGTCAAGTCTGTATCTCACCATCGTTTCTTACCCTAACTGAGCCATAGCACAATAGCGAGTCTCACGAGATGTATCCCCCCGCATACACCGGGTTTAAGATAGCTAAAAGTCATCCAACTGGTGGGGATACTCTTTTTGTCTCTGGATATGGACTTTATGATCGCCTTTACCAGAAGTTCGCCGAGTCTTTAACAGGTGAGTATTCTGCTTTTGACACAAGACACAGAGTCCTAACGAGCCATAAGCCACCCACCATGCTGCAGAGTATCTCCGCGCCCGAGAGAACAGAGTGCCATTTGAAGCAGACGTCCCAAGAGGACACCCGGAGAATATTGGGTTTGAGTTTAAGCAGTCTCAGTGCGTTAGGCAATCTGTTCTCCCTTCTTGGGTTTATCAACAGAGCCGCCTGACTCACTTCTGCTTCCAGCCCAGTCGTTCGGACAAACCCTGTTACTGGGTGGAAGAGTCTCTTTGGCGCGGGCTGGGGGTTGGTCGATGGCTGGTTCGATAACATGTCGGAGCATGAAAGCAACCGTAAGTGAGTCTCAATACCCCTGGTCATAAGGTTACTGACCACATGTTGATTTAGTTCTCTTCCTGATCACCAATTGTTACAACCTCCAAATCCGCAGGAAATAGGATGACAATAGGGTTGCAATCTGGGATAAGTATGTTGCTTGACTTGCATTATCCATAGCTTATAGAGTGTTAATGTTCAACCAGTCGTGCTGTTCACCACAACCCAATACAGTAAGTTACGATTCGCCTTTCAGTTGCTCCTTGACTAACCAGACATAGTGATGTCGTCAAGGGAGAAAGACTCACCTTCCGCGTGACCGGTATTGGCGAGAAGTCTTATCTGGATCCCAACTCCACCACAAAGACTGAGTTTTTGAGCAAGCAGTAGCCACAAGCAAGGCTCTTCAACGTATATCAAAGAAAGATTACATTACCCAGAAGATATATGAGCAGACATACTGTTCGTTAAGGTATGAGCCCAAAATATAGTACATCAGAGCTTGAATTTATCAGCCGAAATGATACCACTCTCAAGGCATGGTGCCATATCGAGATGATGAGATGATGGCCTAGTCAAAAGCAAGTCGCATGGCCATCCCTTTGGATCTTTAGTGTTGCACTGATTTAGTATTGTGGGCTTACTCACCACTATATAGCCATCCTGGAGTATCCCTTGTGCGGGATGCTTCGTGGTTGCTAAGAATAACTAGCATTCGGATGGTTGACAGCGAAGGTTTTTCGAATTCCCACTAACAAAGTTCTGGCCCTTTCACAAAAAAAAAAAAATCAGATAATGCTCGGGAAAGGTACTAAGTTCGGGGTGATATCAACTAGGGCCCGTGAGCTATACGAAGAAACTAAACCGCCCTGGTTGATTTGGTGTCTCGTTTTCCAGAATACCTCATAGTCAACGAGATACAAACAGGGGTTCTGCCACGCAAAATAGAGCTGAGCAAATGATGTTCCAGAGTTTCGTCAACGGAAATATTGAGATCCGCGTTCTCAAAAACCTCTTATCTTTTTGTGTGTTATTTGAAGTAGAAATGTTCACACTGACTAAGCCACCCAAGAGGGCGAGATTAGACGTTGAACCGAAGTACCGTAACTGCCCATCTTGAGTCAATTGGAGTCGGCCCGGGCGCCAAGCGAGTTGATTTGTAAACTCGTCATCAGCATCGGCACTTGATTGCAAAGCTTTGATTAGTAGGAGGAGGGGGTATTCGACACAGTAAATTTATATCTTAAAGTAATTCAATAGTCTAAGAGCCATCAACATCTGACTAAGCTGATTCCAGCAAGGAATCTGCGCGTTCAGACGCCATATTAGCCTCAATATCCATGCCTACTAAGGTAAAATAATTACACTGTACATGATTCTATATTAAACAGTTCAAACCCTACAAGCAAGCCCTTATCAAAGACCTTATCGCATGCCCTACTTGCCTGTTTGGGTATAAGAGGTGTGGCGCTATCTAATACAGTGTGGCTCGATCCAAATGGGTGTGGCGTTATCCAGTATGGTGTGGATTGAACGAGCCCCTAATAATAATGATACACTTAGTCAAGTATTACGGATAGGGAGGAGTATGTTATTTAATGCTATTTTATATGTAAAAGTATATAAATGCACCTGTGCATATGGTTTAGAGAAGAAAGCACATATTATTGCCCTGCTAATACCCTTAGCATGTGATTCAATGCCTACTCGTGCAATACCTCTTAAATCATGTATACCAAAAGCAAGCCTGGTACTGCAGCAGCCATTAGTGATAAGGGTAGAGGATACAGTACATTGTGACGTGATTGTCACCTTTAACTCAAAGAATCACCTGTAAGGATCTAGTAAGAAAGTCATCCATACCACCCATTCCTGCACAAGCAGTGCCACTCAGGCTTCTCCGGACAGCAATTTCCATCTACTCATCGTCGTTGATATCGACGACCGTCTGCTTCCATTTGCGAGCCGGAACACGTCGCCGGAACAAAATGTCAATCTCACGGAAGGACCTGTCCTTCATCTCTGGGATCCACAACCAAGACATGAAGCTGCAGATAAAGGCGGTGCCAGCCCAGACATAGCCGCTCTTGCCGCCCAGGTTCCACTTATCAGCGTTGAGCATGTAGCTGGCAAGGAAGATGCAAGGAATATTGACCACGTAGTAGGCACCTCGTCCAATACCGGTTGTCAGTGGCCTGAGACGAACGGAAGATGTCTCGCCGATGATGACCCATGAGGCAGGGGCGGGTCCCAAGCAGAATAGGACGGAGACGATCAAGCCAAGGGATGCTTGCGCATTGCTAGCTGCCTTACTGGTGCCCACTGAAGCCGCAATACCGAGCGCGACCAAGAATACACAGTTGATAAATTGGCCATAGACATAGATGGTGCGTCGGCCGAGGTATGTGGTGAGGATCCAAGAGAGCATGACCATGATCCACTGGAGAGCAGAAGTGATGAGACCAAGTGCAAATGCGGTGTTGTCTGCCATGCCGGCCTCTGAGCTAGTGTTAGTCTGCTGTGAGTTTGCAGGAAAAGGTTGGACTCACGTTTGAAAAAGTAAACCGCTTGGTTAGCAATCAGATTGCCCGTCAGATTCTGAGATGCGTACACACCGCACACAATCAATGTGCGGTAGAGATCGGTACCTTTCCACAGTTCAATAAGACTGGGCCTCTTCTCGGTCTTCTCAAGCTCGATCGTGCGGCGCATCATTGCGACTGCGTCAGCGGGATCATCATTTGCACTCGCGCGTCCCAGGCGTCTGACAGCCTTTTCTGCGTCAGCCAGACGGCCCTTTCGTACGAGCCACCAGGGTGATTCAGGCGCAAAGAAGAGTAGGATAGCGAGAGGAGTAGGAAACATCCACTGGAGTGCAATAGGGATTCTGGTATGACTGTTAGTACAGTGCTCCTCGATGGCATATATGGGAGCGGACGAACCTGTACGATGTGGAGTCATCCTTGGATTGGTAGTGGTAAGTGATACCGCCGACAATGATCGACCCAATAGCCCAGAACATCTGCAACATCTGCGTCGCTGGAGCTCTCAATCTCATGGGCACAATTTCGGCACAGTAGGCGGGTGCATTGGCGACAAAAATGCCCCACGGGATGCCTTCCAGGATCTGGGACGCAAAAAACATGCCCTGGCTGTTGCCGAAATAGAAGATGAAGATGAAGGCGTTCAGGAACATGAGACCGCCAATGGTTGCCCATCGATACCCAATCCAACTGGTAATGGGACCTGCGATGAATACACCGATGAAGGCACCGACTGGTCCGCTACACTGGAATGCTGACTGCCATGAAGCTTCGATAATATAATCATGTTTTACGTCGCTCCATACACCAAAGTCCTCGGCGAACCGACGTGTGGCTATGAACTGTCCCATCAAGAAAACGCAGTATGACTCCATGATCTATCACAGCGTTAGTGGAAAATGATCTGCCAATCATGGGCAAGAGCGTACAATGGTGCATGACATGACGAATGCCCACCAACTGGCCGCGGGATAGGCCTTGACAGCCTCGAGCACAGTCATCTTATGTTCGATATCCTCAGCATTGATGGCGCCCGCTCTGTCCAAGCCGACCTTCTCGTCGACATCGTAGACAGGTCCCCCCTTGGAGGTGGGCTGCTCCTCGAGCTGCAATGCTGAGGTTGGCTTCTCCGTGACGATGTTATCCATGTTAAGAAATTGAGAGAAATGTGGGAATGAAAAAAAGAGGAAGAGGCAGGCACAACTGGGTGTTCAGCTCTTTATCCCTGCGACACACGCTTGTGATGGGAATCCTGATCTAAGCTCAATTAAGTGAAGCTTACTCCGGACTTTGACCTCCACAACCCAACGTCTCCACTCATTACGGCCAATTTTTCCGGGAGTCCAGGGAGCAAAGTCGCATTCGCCTCGCCATCGGTTCGATCAACCTTTCTTATTAGCCGTAGCGGACGTCGGTGCATATTCTTCCGAATTGCTCTGGTTGCGGTGTAATGGTGGAGTTTCAAACATGGTGGGTGGCTCTTTTGGGGAGCGGGGTAATCTGATACTAGTCCTAGTTGGGTAGATCTCCGGTCCCATACGGAGTACTCCGCAGTCCTGTCTTCGAACGGTACGGTTACGTTACACTGAAATATCCCGGGGTAAAGGGGGGAAAGGCCACTTCTCCGCTTCCTCTTCATCTGGGGCCTGGCCTCGCTCGTATCCTACCCTATTGTATCCGCCTCTCAGGTCGAAGCTTGTATAGCCTGGTGGCATCCCCAGCAGCGCTGCCTCTTATCCCAGATTTTAACCTTGGAATTAGTCCTGCCTTCTTACCTAACGTTGCAGGGGGCCCTACGCATACGTAGCTATGTTGTTGGACCATCCGAAGTGCTAGTTGGCGCCACCAAGCGCTACGGTCAGCCTTCGGTTAATTTTCGGTTAATTGAGACTACAGATGCACTAAATGTGACGGTTGAGAGCTTACTAGCTAGGGCTTAGCAAGAAGGAACACGCCTTGTAAAGCTAGAATAGGGTTAAGATCACAAGATCATAGAATGATGGATAAATAGTAGATCCTGTGAAGGTGCTCATTCCGATCTAAGAGTACCTAATCGACGAAAAACTAAGCATGGAGAGAAGAAGGAAAGGAACTATGTTATATAGCTTGCTGCAACTGCTTCTTATATACGTCTAGTTGCATGAACATTTCCATAGAAAGTTATAAAAGTACAAGAGGATACCTCTATTGGTAGAGTTTCTACGGAGTACGTAAGGCTTAAAGCTCTAGTAAGGCTTATAATAGCCTATTAAAACACCGAACTTATAACTATTATATTACCTTCCTCCTACTCGGCCACTACTCTTAAATACTAGATTTAGCACCTTCATGAAGCTAATCCTCTAGTTATTCCAGCAGTCTATCCTTCGATAAATACTTATCGTTGAATTCCTGGAACGATTATGATACATTCCTAAAATTCTTGGCTAGATACTATTTTGAGTCATACAACATTCCATACGGTTTCATTACCAAACTTGAGACACCAGCTCGGAATAAGTAACAAATATGGCCTAGTCTTCTCGGCTACAGGGGTTGAGAAAAAATTGAGATGAGTAAAAGCATGCGCTGGTTTTGCAACCAGGTGTATATGGCATGGAAGGTGATATTAGTCCTCACTGTACTTCAGGCTTTCTTTTACAGACACATTATAGTGTGGATTCATGAGATGAATAGCTTGCCATCGGATATAGACGACTTCAAGATCCTATATTTGTTTCTCTATGCGTCTGGTTCAGAGCATTCATGGAACTCATATATTATTAATTTATTATCACCAGCATAGAGTAGCAAATTATTAAGATCCTTCAGCAGCCCTGGTTTCCATAGGCAAAATAGTTCATATAGCCTGTAGGGTGCCCTTTTAAGAATTCTCTGTGCTATACTACTCTCGGTAGAACCATGGTCTCTGTTGACAGCAAGAAATGGGATGCCGTGTGAATTCGCGTACTTGACCTCTGTCAGAAATCGATTAACCAAGTTAGTCATTACCACAAAGGAAGTAAAGACATACTATGATGGGAATATCGGACTGCCCAGCAGGCTCAACCACAACAAGGAAATCAGGCTGAAAATACGCCTGCCAGCGCTCCGTTGCATTGAACCATTGTGGGTCTTTTTGAATTTGAGAAAATATAGACGAATTGGCAGACAATTTTGGACCCAGCGCAGTGCTGATGGTTGCAGATGTCAGACTGGACAATGGATTAGACCGCTACTCAATAACAGAAGAAGAAAGAAGAGCCGTTGCAATTGTGGGCACAGTTGCCAATGCTAGCCATCAGAAGAAACGACGCATCGCGGGCGTTGAAGGATGTTCGATTTCGCGAGTTTAATTAGGCCTGTAAAATAGAACGACGAGATGAACAGGTTGAAGTTATACCGTGTTTCTTGCCCCGTCCAACACGGATATAAGCAACATCCAGTTCAATTTACTGTAAAAACCACGCCGAAGCCCCATCCGAGGCAGAGTTCCAGGTATCAGATTATAGTCTCCTGCGTCAATCAGACCATATGCAAGGCAGCGATCCGACTCAAGATCTCGAGAATTACTTGGCAATGGGACTGATCAACGACTCTAAGCTAGTCTAGGTGGCTTACAACTCGTCGTTGGCTTCAGCCCATTAGGCGCTGGCATAATAGCACGCGGGCCCTGGGAAACCGGGTCCGCCGCGTGGGCGAACCACGCGGGTGAACCTTACAAGACGAAGGAAGTTGGTCAGATTTCTTGCCCAGATGCTATACTTTCTATCTGCATGAACTCATCACCAACAGCCAATGGTTGAGTGTACCAAAACTTGGAATCAGCCTCACATTTGCTTATTCTGCTTACCCTAGGGCTAGGTGTTGTTGAGATGAGTTTTTATGTAGAACAGTACTTTGTATTACCAGTCTCTACTAGCCCTAGAGTCTACTACTACTAGAGACTAGTACTCATGTCTACTACATGTATTGATTCTGTGTAAGATACAGCTAAACCATCTGACAGTTTTTCAAAGTAGCTGAAGGATTCGAAAGACGTGGATTTGCGTCTATGTAGATATTGTCAGCCAGAGAGATATCATAATCGAGCATCAGCTTCCGATTCACCTTGACAAACGGAGAAATATCCAGCGGACCCATTCAGGAATATCGGGCTCGGTTTTCTGTAGGTACTTCGGAAGATCCGATCCCTGTACGGACACAGATAGACAATGAAACGACTCAACCCAATTGCCAGGTTTTAATGTCCGATTTACTCTGCAGACGTTGGAAAAGAGAAGAGAAAAAGGAAACATCCAACCCCGGACTCGGTTAGAAATTAGCCCGAGCAAAAGAAATTAAGCATGCTTACCCGTTCCACAGACCAAAGGAGTCCAATCCCTGCCCAGAACCCAATCGATATCCATCCATTAAGGTACCAGTCCGACATTTCCCCAAAAGACCGATAATGGCCGGAGCCTGTTGGGTTCATGGTAGATGCTTAGAGCCAGGTGGAGCGCTAGCCACGATCCTTCTTGAATTGCGTATCTTGACATTCAAGACTCTAACTTCGCGTTCCACGCTATTTGTTGAACAAATGAGACCAAAATGGAATCAATGCGTTTTCAGTAGTGAGTTAAATTGGTAATCTACGAGCAGATGCTATTTTGGCATTGTTACGAGTACCAGTATCAGCGTCGCTGTTTTGCAGGTCAGAGAAATTTTGATACATTCAGGTGCAATAATCTATTTGAAGAACAACAAAAAGGCTTTACGCCTGGCGAAGGTTGCAGATTTTTGTAGAATAAACAAAGCTGGATTCTTCCCGAGAGGATAATGTGTAATTCCCTTACGAGTCCAATGGCCGAAGATAGTACCAATATGCGTCAATGGTAGCATCAGGAATGCCTACTAGAACCAGCTGTTCACTGATGGATGCTCCTGCGTAGTTCACCCCCCTATATAAATGAATGGCATTTGCTACCTTGCTTTCAATGCTCCCCCTGAAATGTTTTAGGATTGGTTCAAGTAGCCTCACATCCGCCTCTATTAGTGGATGTATGCATGTGGGAACAAATACAGCCCTGGCAGCTGCTTCTAATAGGTAATCGCGCGCCAAATCTAATAAAGTGTCGTTCATATACGCGGGGTTTGAAAGGAAGAAAAGAGCAGTTCAGATCGCGAATAGCAAAGTCTGTGGTGTCCGACTCTTTCTTTCAACGTGCCATAGTTCATAACTTTCGCTGGACTCCGAGCCTGAACATTGTCTTGTTATCTGCGTCAAGGAAACGAGCAAGGTGCTTAGATTACCGACAGAGTTATCGGGGGGTACTATCGCGCCATTCAAGTCCGCGAATACAGGAATGCCACCTTCATGAGTTAGATAGCTTACAATGGATGCATGATCCGGCGTATGCAACTCCAAGGCCACCGTGACTTGTGTGTTTATATTTCTCCGGTTTTGGGCATCGTCCCCGTCAGGTCAGGCCATGGTATTTGCCCAGGTGATCAGTGCCACTCGATACACGGCACCAGCCCACCAGGACGGACGAGCAGGTTCTGGTACGGAGCGGACATGGTGCAACACTTGTCCATAATGAAAATATATCTGTTGTGGACTTCCCAAGTGGTAGTCTAGCACGGGTGGAGGAGGCAGTACGACCATAGATAGCTCAGCAAAGCCACGAATCTCGTGATCTTGACCTCGCAGCCCGTATGGTTCTTGGGCCTCAGTACAAAGCCTCTGCAAGGCAGCGATGAGTTTCTCTCCAGTACTGGTGAGGAGAGATTCAACGACGGTGTGGGAATCAGCTGCTGGACATTGTTGGATCGGTATATTGCCACCCCTGAGCAGGGAAACTAGATTTCTGATGGCTCGCGACTGTGGGTGCGCACGCAGACGACGGCACAATTGGATTGCATTGAAAGAGTGGCCAGCCTTCTAGCGTATGCAACTGGTCATGGTTGGGAAGACTACCGTCTAGAGACGGGAACAAAGACGCTGGCGGAATGCAGTCATCCATGGCATAGTCTCCGTCATCATTTGTCGATGTTGCCAACGTGCCCGGGGAGAGAGGAAGTGCGTGATTCCACGAAGGCATCCCGATAAGGTCAGGCAGCTTGGTTGTCGTTGACAGCACTGGAGTTGGAACGACAAAATCGAATTCATCAGCTGCGCTGAACATCCCCGGCTGCATAGGGTGCAGAGAGAGAGAGAGGCTGGGAGGGTAGCTTTCATCTACGCGAGGTGTAGCCGCTACGAATCGCGCCAAAGAATCTTCCAATTGCTCCGCTTCCAACTTGCACCTGGGGCGATTTCTGGCCCAATCGTGTATGATTGAATGAGACCAGTCGATATATATGCCATTTCCCGTGGGATAAAATTGTGAGGTTGTCTTGGGACCTCCATCATTGGTGGTAGATGTAACTGGATCGCACTCAACAATATCGGAGTTCTCGCTGGTGTCGGTAGATGGCGGCGCTTAGGGATTATCATTATTAGCAGACGACGGTCCCCGGCCTCGCTGTGGGACCCAAGTTTGGCAGGTGAGCTTCTTCAACATGCATCACGAGCATGGTACCTGGTTCGCCGCGTCTTAGCCTATTTCTCATTGATATCCTGATTCCCGGAAAGATGCCCCTTGTACCTTTCTGTCACACTTAACTTTGGACCTAGCGCAGTGTACACATGCCAGGACTGAATCCAAAGGGGTACATGTGGGGGATGCCAACTGTGACATTATTAGAATAGTGGCCTTGTAGCCAGTTATCAGGACGAGGTCGCTGAGGGTTAAATAAAAGATAGGACCAAAGGAGGGTGAACCTTGGGGAGTTGTGGGTGTACTAGGTAGCGCTCGCATGCAATACTTGATTGTGACAATAACCCCCTCGAATCTAATGGCCTATGATGAATCTCAGTTGTATCCAAAGTATTTCTGAATCCAGATATTTTTTTTTTTTGCATGGCTTTGATATTTAACGGATGTGATTTTCCACTCAAGACACCTCCCTATCTACACATGGCATCAATGCTCTTTGTGGCCAGCCGCTCCGAACGCCCTATAAGTCGCACTTATACAGGGATCTGGTTCCCTGTCGAACTCAGAAACCTACTGTAGATAGCAGATTCACATTCCAAGTACCATTTGCTCCTTATCTCCGAACAAACTCCACAAACTCCTGCCTAGTCTTCAGGTTCGTAAGTGGTTTTCATAATAGCCTATAGAGAATTAGGTGATCCCACCACTTTTTGAATTAACAGAGCTAGAGGTAAATTTGTTCCCATAAATCATGGACTGAGGAGTCTTGATTGGCCAGAGCGAAATACAACCTGGGGATTAGTGCGCTTTAACACATCATCAAAAGTACTAATACAGAGTAGCCCCAGGAAGCATATGGATTATCCATTCACAAATGACCCGATCCGTTGGGTGGCGGTTTAATAACGAGGCCCCCATGTGCATGAAGATAATGGTCTTAGCAGTGTAAACTACCTGTGTCGTGCCTAGAGTCCTACAATTGATTTCGCATTTTGGAAGGACTTACACTTCGCTTCTGTTATTACGGACGAGGGACTAACCCTCGTTCTACTGAGTCTCGTCTATATGTTCTACTTATGTACAGACTTAGAATAAGTCCCTATAGCTATCTGTTACTGGTGCACGTCATTCCTTCGGATGTCCTCGGCCCCTACAATTCTCTCCTAGAGCTCCCCTAGGTTTTTACCTCGTAGTCAGATTCATTACATGGCCAATCAGGTGGATAGTCCATAGAAATGTAATGACTGGGGGATAGGGGCGACTCTGCCTAGTACATATATGTAAACAGGAATGGTGCTGGTCATTCTTAAAGCGGCAGTGTATATCAATGCATGCATTTTAAGCCCCATGAGATTATAATGCGGCTGTATACAATGTTCAATGAAGACTGCATACCTAGTAAAAGTTTACACCAAGGCTAACACAGTACAACATCTATCATACCTTATCTATGGTACCTTGTATGGAACAACTCAAAGATACTGCGCCAGGTGCCGAGGCTGAGTGCACCAATCCACTCACATAAACCAAATTAAGAGTATACTGGCAGCTCCAGGCATAGAAGCATCGCTAGGTCCTCAAACTCTTTAACAATTTCCGGCTACACATCCGCTACGATTGTGTTCTCTAGGGCGAAGAGAAACGCGCAAGAAAAGATTGACATAACTAGCAGTACCCAAGCATTGTCAGCTACTTATTATCTATCTTTTTATCTCTCCAGTTCTTGATATACTTACCGATTAGCACCCATTTGAGTCCATGGACATCCCGTAGAGGGCTCTGGGAGCTTTCAAGAATCTCCTCGGCCGTCAGTTCGTTTTCTTTCCCGACATATCTGTAGGCGAATCAGGTCGACGACATTTTCGAAGTCTCAAAGATGCAAAATCGCGTACAGGAATAGCAGCATATTTTGACAATAAAACAACCAATAAAGACTATTTTATATACAGGCGCACCTCCAATAGTATATGTCCATAGGCTGGGTACATACATGCACGTGATGAGACCGGCTTTTGATGCTTATCTCCGTACATTGTCTGGTAAACTCGGTCTGACTTCCATCTGACTCCGAAGGTGCTGAATGAGGAGAAGGAAAAGAAATTAAGAAGTCAGACAATGGTGGTTGCAATGCCCTGATTGATTCATCGGTCAGGCATTTCTCCGTGGGGTAGAAGTTTCAGCCCTGCCCTGAGAATGGTCTCATGATCAAGGTGTTGAGGCCGCTGTCCAGTTTCTGAAATAAAGTACATTCCTAACTCCGAAGAGCTTACTGAATTTCATTCCCCTGCTCGATACCAGAGACATACAAACCAACATGAGTGGTGTATTCGGCCTTCTATTCACCAGGCTGACTCTCCCAGCTCCCTCGGTAATCCAGGGAAAAACTATCCTCATCACCGGTACGAACACTGGCCTCGGTCGTGAAGCTGCCAGACATGCGCTCGCCCTGGGCGCCGGTACGGTCATTTTGGGCGTCCGAACCCTGAGCAAGGGTGAAGACGCCAAAGCCAACATCGAAGCGAGCACCGGCTGCACCGATAAGGGAAAGGTTCTTGTATGGCCGATCGATCTCGAATCATTTGCTAGCGTCCAAGACTTCGCAGCTCGAGTTCGCAAATATGTCATGGAGGGCGGCCGACTGGACATGGCTATCATGAATGCTGGAATTGCGTCGGTCACGTACGCTGTTACCCGCGATGGGTGGGAGAGAGGCATCCAGGTCAATGTTTTATCGACCGCGCTCCTCAGTCTGGAGCTGCTGCCACTTCTACTGCGAACAAAAGAGCGAGATCCATCATCCCAACCGCATCTGACCATTGTCACGAGCGATATCCACAAGTCATTCAGATTTCCCGAGCGGAATGAGCAGCACATTCTTGCCACCTTGAATGACGAGAGGCAGTGGAGTGAATCCCAGGCTGCAGGCGGAGCTACCGAGCGCTACGGTGTTACTAAGCTCATGGATCTCTTCATTACCATCGAAATAGCTCGACTGGTGCCTCATGACGAGTCCGGAAACCCCCTTGTGATTGTCAACGCCGTGGCGCCGGGATTCTGCAAATCGGATCTCCTGACTAGAGAGAAGGTGCCGTTGATCCTGAAGCTGATCCAAGCTTTAATTGCTAGGACGGCGGAAGAGGGCAGCAAAACATTGCTGCATGCAGCAAGCCAGGGAGTGGAGACTCATGGGAAGTGGTTGGACAATCAGGTTATCACAGAGTACGTCGTCCCTTCTATTTGAGATGTGATGGTTAGTGCTGCTAATATGTGTTTTAGCCCTGGCAATATTATCACAAGCCCTGAGGTGGTGGTCATGAGAAAGAAGGTGTGGGCAGAGATTCTTGCAGTCTTACATGATGTTAATCATGAGGTCTAAACTAAGTACTAAGCACTTAAGTTAGCATATAATATACAAGCTGGCCGGGCACTCACTCCGCTCACTGCCAGCTTTAGCTGTGCCAAGTTACACCTGCTTACTAAGGCAATAGAAGAATATCAGCCCAGATCAACACTCCAGGCTATTAAAAGAAATTATATGAATAGGGCCGTAGGGCTATATAATGAACTATATAATAGTAGTTAATATACAGATGCTATTTAAAGAACCTAGAATAGGTATTTAATAATAAGATAAATAGGGCTATAGGGCACAAAAAGAATATTACAGCATACTAAATAGGGCTGTATAAAGAACAGGATAATAGTAGGTAATATCTAGGTGCTATTTAATATTAGTATAAAGGAAGTATTACAGCTCTATTAAAGATAGATATTAATAGGCTGTAGATTTATATATAAGGGCTGCTGCCCCCCCTGAAGTTTAACTATCTAGGTATATAAAATTTTTTATTTAAACTACCCCCTCTAATTATACTTATAAAATACCTTTTATGCTATACCTTAGTAAGTAAAGCCCTAGCTTAAAGAAGGGTAACATCTATAAATATAAGCATACTAACTTTATTTTATCTTTAGATAATTACACTAACTACCTCCTAGCTAGTCTTGCAGCTAGTTCCACCCTCCTTATAGCTGGTTCTATGCCTACTACTAAGTCTAAGTCCACTGCTAAGTCTGCTGCTAAGTCTATTACTAAGTCCATTACTAAGTCTATTACTAAGTCTATTACTAAGCCTGTTGCTGAGCCCTCTAAATATACCTCTCCTCCTCCTACTAAAACTACAGCTGCAATATGGCCTGCACCTAATAAGGTGCTAAATCACACTCCTAGGGCCCCCCTAGGTATCTAGGCTAAATTTGTAATGGACCTGAAGATATATAATAGAAAGCCCTCCCATATATAAGAGGCACTGGTAGCTATACAGCCAAAGAGAGAGCCTATATAGTAGGATAACTATAATCTACTAGATAAGTTTAATATCACCTATTTTATTAACTGGGAAGCATTACAGGCATAATATATTAGTAATATTATAAACCCTGCCTATAAATACTATATTCAGAACTATAGCCCCTAGGCTAAATATATTATAGTCCTAGGTTTCTTTAAGGGCAGCTATACTAACTACTATTATAACTTATCTAGTGCCCACTACAGCCTCTGCTATAAGTATCTAACTATATAATATACCTATATATACTTATATACTGATATATTACAGCCCCTATGCCTGCTAAAGCTACTATAAAGAAGATCACTACTACTATTACTATAGCTATACCTGCAGAGACTCTAGTTATATCTATAGAGACTCTAATTATAGGCTCTAGTAATATCTCCTACCCCTAAGCTAAAGCTACTGCTACTACCTAGAGCTAGAAGTAGGCTAAAAGATTATACTACATACTAATAACTACCACCATATCCTATAATACTATGGCTACAGCCATGGCTGTAGCTACTAGGGTTATAATAGAGTTTATTACAGAGTTTATAGAGGAGGCTAGTTTCTAGGGTATTAATCTAGAGGAAGAAAGTGATAAAGAAGAGCCTATTAATAATAATAATTAGTTAGTCTTATAGGTATACTTACAGCTAGTTCTATAAGTAGTTTAATAAATTAAGGCCATGCAGCAGTCAGAAAGCAAACTATAGTATTAGATATTATTAAATCTAACTATTAACCTAGTCATAAAATAACTATAATACTTCTAGATATATTATATTCTAGATATTACTTCTACCAGGGAGGAGGTATACTATTAACTTATTTATATCTATATAGTAAGAAAGTGTAACATAAAGCTAGCTATAAGAGAAAGCTAATAACTATAAATTAACACTAATAGTATATAATAACTAACCCTGCAACTTATTAATAGTCATAGTAAAACAGGGCTATATAGGGAACTACTAATAATAAAGGACAAAGGGAAAACAGCCTAGTCTAGTTATTAGATTAATATATGAAATTAGATGTACATAAGAATTAACTATAGAACTATTAACAGCAGCCTTATAGACCTCTAGTAAGTATTAATAAATACCTATTATAATTATATAGGTGCTATTACAGAGTCTACTATTAATATAGATATTACACAGGAGCATAACAGGCATACTAATCTTTAATTATAATATAGATAGCAGTAGACCTAAATTATTAACTAACTAAAGAAACTCTGGTATGTACTACTAATTTATAGTTATAGTGCTAATATTACCTATTTCTACCTTATTTATAGTATAAAAGATGTGATAGTCACCTAGTAGCCAGCTACTAATAATATTATTAATAGCTGCCATATTCATATTTTAGACTATAAGTATAGCCTGTGTAGTAAAGTAATTAATTAACTAGTACTACTATAGTTCATCTAGAGGGAAAACAGCTACATAAACTACCTTAAGGCTACTAATAGTATGAATATAAGTAGGCAGTGTAATATAACTATCTAGAACTAGTTTATAGGAGAGCTAGGCTAGATACTTAGTATACTCCTAGTTTACACTACTAGGAGGAAGGTATATATTATAATAGAGCTATAACACCTAGAGCTATAGCTATATATAGGAATATTACAGGCAAGTAGCTATAATAGCAGCCTGGCTACCTTATATTATAACTAGTAAAGTCTATACCTAATTACCTCTAAGGAGAACCATAACACTACTAAATAATAGATTATTCTAACATAGGTCCTATAATATCTGATCTATAGCTTTAAAAGTAAAATAATACTATATGGTAACTTTATCCTAGATAATTATATCTACTACCTGCAGCAACTATCTAAGTATAGACTAGAAAGTTATATTATAGCTGCTAAACTTATCTAGATCTAGAGGGATCTTAAACTAGGAATACACTATATAACTATGCAGCAGGAGTAGAGCTGTAATTCTAGATAAAGTAATATATAAAATAGTCTTATCACACTGCTATAGATAGTAGTAGATTATATAATAGAGAAATATCTTCCTAGTACTACCAGGGCCCTGTAAAAAGAAGTAATAGTTAGGGGTTTAAACTATAATAGCTACTATAATATCATTAAAGTAGGTCTATTAATCTTTATTTAACTAAGGCACTAAGTTATCTGCCATAGCTATAAGCTTATTAAGTAGAGTAGACTAGATAACATTATCAGTTATTAGACCCACCTAATTAGTTATAAAGTATAGTAAATTAAAATCTAATAGCTAATAGTTATAAGAATAAAGCTCCTAATTCAGTAGATATAGGCTAAAATTAAACTCTATACCCTTATAAGCTAGCATAAAGGGCATCTAACCTAGCTAGTAATATAGATTATTATAGAGGTAGCTATAAAACTAAAGCTAAAGAGCTATAGGATTAGCAACTATAGTAAATAATAAAGTAGTTATAAATAGTATATATAGGGCATGCCTAGAAGTAAATATATATACCTCCTTAATTACTATAGTCTACTCCTAGTCATCTTCTAGAAGATTTATTACTATATAGGCTACTTAATATATTAGGTAAATAACACCTTTAATAGTACAAAGATCTTTATAGCTTATAGAGCTAATTTAGGCTATTAAGAGTAAGTAAATAAAGTATCTCTTACCTATAAAAGGGCTGTAGTACTATATATAGCTAATTATATACCTATACTACCACTACTACTACTACTAACTATACTAATCCTATATATAGGTATTTAGTATATCAGTATACAGACACCTTGCAGCTAGTATAATATATAAATTATACTTAAAGTAGCCTATAAGAGTTATATAGGATCACTGCATCATCTCCTATAACTATATATAATCTATATTCTCTAGGAAGTAGACTACCTACTTACCCTCCTTATATATAGTAAGCTATTACATAGAGGGGAACTCCTTATAGAAGTAGAAGCTTAGGATGCACTATACAGCCTTTATTAGACCTAGATAATAGCTATTAAGATACTATTTAACTTTATTCTTAACTACTATGACCTATAGCATTACTAAGTCACCACCCTTATAGATATACTTAAATAGATACTTAATAGCATTAATTAACTAGCATATCTATATATTAATATAAGTATTAAAATACTTTAGAAAAAATAGACTATAAGACATAACCTAGTAGTTATTAATAGTAACTATATAACTGCTGATCTCCTTATGAAATACTATATTTAGGTTATTAGGCTGAAAGTAAAGGGGGTAACCATCTTTCTTAATAATAGTTTAGTCTATAAACTATATTAGGAAGCCCTTAGTATAATGGTATATACCTATAGCCTTATCTACCTCTATACATAGGGCTGTAGGGTCCAGATCACTATAGGGGCCATAGACCATTACATGCTAAATAATAGCATGTAACTCACTAGTTAGGTCTTCTATAGCTATAGGGAAACAGGCCTAGATAATCTTATTAATTATATCTAGATTAAGAAACCATTCACTACCCTCTATAAAGACTAATAGGTGTAAATAAGAAAGTCTATATTTCTGGTATTTAATTATCTAAACACATCCCTAGACTGGGCTGAATACCTGGTATTTAAAGATATTATCTAATAGCACCCTCTTTTTCAGCTTAAATATATATATAACTAAATCTGGATAGTCCTTAATATCCTAGCCTAGATATAACTCTTACTTAATCTTAGGCTATTAAGGGTTAGCTATAAATATAATAAAGAATATTAGCTTACTATAACAGGCTATAATTACTATAGTATTATAATAAAGGGTATTTATATACTACTTACTACTAATATAAGAAGAAGGTAAGATAATATAGCAACCTAATATAATATCTATAGCCTTATTAAATTTAGCCTTATTAGTATATATAGCATCTGTAAGGCTATTATATAGGTCTGCATAGATCTTATCCTAGTAGTAGATAAACTAAGCTAGGTATGCTTACTTAACTATTACACCTATATTAACTAAGAATTACTAATATAGCTATACAGCATAATAAGCTATATTAAAGGCATCTATTTAGGTGAATATATAGAATGCATACTATATATAGAGTATAAGATAGCCTGCTTTCTCTGCCTAAGTCTTATTAATATACTCTACATCTAGTAATAGTGCCTCCTTAATAGCATTATTATAAGCACTACCTTTAGTAGTAGTCTAGTTATTAGCTATATAGTAAGTAGGATAGTCTAGAGCAGGTGTAACTACAGGCATGCCTTACTCTAATAGTGTAGTTAGTAATATGTTATAACCCTAGCCAGGTGTTCTATATAGAAAGATCAAGATGTAATGAAGAGGTATATATAAAAGGTAACTAGAGTTAATATAGATCATATTAGACTAATCTACACCAGGCTGGAGTATAAGCTATAAATCTTAGAAGGTCTACTAACTAAAATCCTAGCTAAGGTATAAAATAATAGCTGTAACCTTAGCTAATATTAGTAGATTAAAGTAATAACAGTCTATACTAACCTCTATAACTAACTATAGCTCTAGTAATAGCATAATTAAGATAGAGGTGGCCTAATCCTAGATAAGAAGCAGCTGCTTATATATAGTTATATAAATAGACATCCAGGGGTTATGCAGCTGTAACTTATATATTAACTCTAAGAGAATTCTATCTTTAAGGTTAGTATCTTAATCTAAATAGACTATATTTATATACTCTAGATCTAAGAACCATACCTATATAAACACTAGAGCTATTCCTTTAGTAGCTTCTAGGGGCCTATGCAGGTGGAATAGCTTACCCTAAATCTAGAATAGGAGATAGCTGCTAGCAATACACATATCTATATAGTAGTTTATAGATATAAAACACAGAGCACTATTATAGTAATAGATATAATATTAAAAGTTAGTCACCTTAGTAGTAATATCTATAAGATAGGAATGCAGAGACTAAGGAGGGGAATAAAATAGCTCTAATTATACTTTACCTTATAAATAGCACTTTATAAAGATAGGAGAAGTAATAGAGGAACCCTGCTTATACTCTATAATCTAATATAGAGCCTTATAGTAGTAGTAGGCATGTTCTATACAGCCTAGATCTAAGGTTTTCTAATAATTATAGTAAGACTAAAATATAAGAGGGAGTACTAATAAATAGGCTATAGTGGTAGGCAATAGCTCTAGAGATTATATATATAGGTAAGGGTAGCTAGTAGGGATAGGTAATAGCTCTAGAGATTATATATATAGGTAAGGGTAGCTGGTAGGGATAGGCAATAGCTCTAGAGATCCTATATATAGGTAAGAGTAGCCACTAGGGATAGGCAATAGCTCTAGAGATTATATATATAGGTAAGGGCAGCTGTAAGGGATAGGCTTAGGCTTAGGAGTTATAGAATATAACTAAGGGTGACTATAATAATAGGGAATAGCTATAGGAACTATAGTAACTACTAGAGATAATAGACTTATAGAAGGAGAAGGGGAATATATACCTATAGGAGTGAACTAAAACCTCTTACCACAGGCCTAAGGAGTAAAATTCCTATTAGTATATAGAGAGAAGAAGTAATAGGGGTATAAAGACTATACTAAGTAGTTACTATAGGTATGACTATAAGTAAATAAATTATTTTCTTTCTATTTCTTACAGATATAGCAGTAAAACTATAATAGAGGTATATTAGGAGAAGTATAAGAAGTATAGTAACTATAGTAGTTAATTATCTAAACTATATATAATTATAATAGGGTACAGGGAGGGCCATAGTAGGTATATAGTAAAAAGTAAATAAATAGGATACTAAACTAAAAAAGGGAATTTAGTGAACAACAGCTAATTAATAAGTAATTATTAAGTAATTATTAAGCACTTATTAAGTAATTATTTAGTATTCTCTACTGTTATTTCTTTATAATAAGAGTAGATAGTACTCTTTATTGCCTGGATCTTATTGATGATACTCTTATTTTAATTGACAACTATTTGATATGAGGCTCTTGCGTAAAATCCACGGATATGTGCAGATTTTTTCTAAAAATCAGAATTAACTGCCAGGTGTGAGGCTATATTAGCCCTAACAACTTGTGGGACATCCTGGTCATTATTAAGATAGCAAACATCCTAATATAGCTAATTACTGTGTTTCTGCGCAACACAGGAAGAGATAAGGAGTTGTCCATCACTTGTCATTCACTCTGGCATAACAAAGATTGTGCTACGGCGGGATAAGAAAAACTCATAATTGAGATTTATGATATTAGTTGAAATTAAGGAAGAAGGAAGTGCTAGCAAAGCTTTCCTAACAGACATGAACTTTGTGGTAGTAATCTCCCCTATGGACTGTGCTTCATCCTGGTAAAACCTAAGGAGTTTGTGAGGATGTAGAAACTTTGTCATGATTGGATGGTGCTCCTAAATAGCATCTGAAATCTGTTCAGTGACCCAGTCTCCTTTATATGTAACATCCAAAGGAGCTCTTTACAAGGTGATGAAGCTAAATATTGCTATTATATCCTTTCTCTTCCACCCAAGCCAAGGGCGAGCGGCCAAGTCGACCGGTCTGACCAAGCTGAGGGTCAGACCGTCGGCCTGCCATACATGCATAAAGACTGGTCAATGCCTCCATGTTGTGTAGTCCAGGATAATACTATGCGGCCAACTAAGTCTACTAAGTCAATTCCTGCGCCAGCCTAGACTGCCACTCTTTATTCATAATGTGCCTGCTTTCAGCAGTGAAGAAACAGTATTGTGCCATCTAGAAGTATAGCTTTAACATTAGCACCTACTTGGATATGTATTTGGGCCAAATCAATTTATCTGTATTCCGCAGCCTAAGTGAGCACTCATTCACAATTAGTTGCGCAACCTGTTGGTTTGATACCTGAGTGCAGCAGTTCATAAACTGTGGTGATACTCCAGCAGCACTGCGTCCACGAGAGGAGTAGCCTTAGAGACATGGGCTAGTGTCTTAGGCTTATACTAGGAGCGTAGTAGGGAATCAAAGCCTAAGCCACCGCAGTAGTTAAAGGGGTTATTGTAGGAGCTAGAGGAAATAGTAACTCACCCAGAGGAGTTCCGAGTATAGTATCGCTGGAAGATAGTATTTTATTATTGTATGAGATCTATGCAAATGAATAGTTGTTTCAAACTTGTTGGTATCAACACCATTTTGTGAATCTCAGAGTATGTCATCATGTCATATACTGTTGTAATCTGGTCCGCTGAATGCGGAAAATTGCCACCAACATCCATCGACATTGTCTACAGCCTTTCCGACCGATTGTCAAGTGCTACCCACATTGCCCTTTGTCTTTACTCAGATTCCAGGGTACAGATAAATTTTAAATATTACAAAGGGTTGTGATCTGAGGATGACGTGAAGCAGCGGAGAGGGCGGAGGGGACTTCTAACAGTGGGTTCTCGATTGTTTAGCTTGTCTAAAACGAACGCGTCATTGAAACCTGAAGACGATGTAACTGTATACTTCCCAACGTACTTAAGGAGGATGCGTGACAGACCTCGGTCACGAATACTTCTCGGGTTGCTCCAGTCATTTGGACTTCTCATATCAATTGCAAAGAGTTACTGAACATAATGAGACCGGAACCACAAACTGAGGGCGCGAGCAGTAAGCCTAGTGATGAATCGCATGCTAGATTTGTTGACACTGCGCCCAAACGTATTCATGAGGTGCAACATTTCAATGAGCAGTCGCGAGAGCCACCAAAGGGCGACGTGGGCGCCGAACAAGGCGGCGCAATTGGCCGTTTTATCCTTTCCGAGGTGGTGCACAAGGCTACGCGCCCTCTGCCAACTGAGACAGGAAATGGAACCTACATAGAAGATAGTTCCAAGGGTGGCAGCCTCTGGGAAGATCTTCTGTCCCTGGGCATAGAAGATGCCAAAACCGTAAAGGATTTTGTCAAGACTGAGGCCCTCGGACGACCGATGGACGATAAGACAATGCTCATGGAACGCATCATCCAGGTAAAGCCAACTGATCCGAGGGAATGCCCAGTGATGCTGATCATGCTACCTCTAGATGGTGGCCAAATTGCCCGACAAATCCAAGATCCGGGAGAAGGGAACTCACAAGTTTTTAGGCATTCTATGGAACTCGCTGCCCCATCCTCCCCTATCGTAAGATCCTCCCAACCAAGCTCGATGACGCTGTCGGAATAGTACTAAGATGAAGTAGATATGTCGGTGACAAATATGCTTATCGCTCGGCTGACGGGTCTTACAACAATCCCAGCTTACCACGGCTGGGCGCAGCAAATACGGAATATGCTCGAACAACCGAAGCATCAAAGATGAGGCCAGCGAGTATGCCCGACCCAGGATTAATCTTTGATAGTATTTTTGCGCGGGAAACTTTCAAGCCGCATCCGAATAATGTTTCGAGCATCTTCTTCACCTGGGCCTCGTTGATCATTCATGGTACGTGCTTGAGTAGTGTCCTAATGTCGGACCAGAACCTAATACGACGACAGACGTTTTCCAGACCGGCTACCCAGATCAAAGCATCAATAAGACATCATCATACCTTGACTTGTCCACCCTGTACGGGGATAATCAAGACGAGCAGAACATGATGCGTACGTTCGAGGATGGCAAGATCAAGCCCGACTGTTTCTCTGAGCCACGTCTCCACATTCTGCCGGCGGCTTCGGGAGTCATTTTGATCATGCTGAACAGATTCCACAACTATGTCGCCGAGCAGCTGGCCATTATCAATGAGAATGGTCGATTCACAAAGCCCAAAGCTGAGATAATTGACCCGGTCGAAGCCCGGCTTGCCTGGGCTAAATATGACAACGACCTCTTCCAAACTGCACGCCTTATCACTTGCGGCATGTATATCAACATTACTTTATACGACTACCTGCGCACAATCATCAACCTCAACCGCGACACCAGTACTTGGAATCTGGATCCCCGTGCACATGACGACCAGGATGAAATTCCCACCGCACAGGGCAACCAGTGCTCAGTTGAGTTCAATCTCGCGTATCGATGGCACTCGACGATAGGCCGCCAAGATGAGACGTGGACGGAGAGAACTTACCGAGAAATGGTTGGGAAGGCTGGACAGGAAGCCACTTTGCAGGACCTTATAGAAGGCATGAGGAAATTTAATGCGAGGATGGACAAAGACCCTTCCAAGCGTACATTCGCTGGTCTGCAGCGCCAGGGCGATGGTACTTTTAGAAATGTAGACCTGGTGGACATTTTGACTCGCGCCATTGAAGAGGTCTCCGGTTCGTTCGGGCCCAACAACGTTCCAAAGGTCTTGAGATCAGTTGAGATTCTGGGTATCCAGCAGGCACGCAAGTGGAACATTGGGTCATTGAATGAATTCCGCACGTTCTTTGACTTGAAACCCTACGAAAGCTTTGAGGAAATCAACTCGGATCCTTATGTGGCAGATCAGCTGCGGCACTTGTATGAGCACCCAGATTATGTGGAGCTGTACCCCGGGATCGTTGCAGAGGAGCCCAAAGAACCTATGGTCCCCGGGGTGGGTATTGCCCCAGGATACACTGTCTCCCGCGCAGTTCTGTCGGACGCTGTGGCGCTGGTCCGGGGTGACCGATTCTACACAGTGAGAGACTTCAGTCGCATTCGAGCTCAGTAGCAAGCTAACAGAGAAACAGAAGGAATTTAATGCCCGGAACCTGACGAACTGGGGTTTCAGCGAGGCCAAATATAACCTGGAAATCAACCAAGGTTGCTCGTTCTACCGACTTGTGTTGCGAGCATTTCCCAAGTGGTTCAAGTACGACTCAATCTACGCTCACTATCCCATGACGATCCCCAGTGAGAACCGGGTCATTATGAAAGCGCTGGGCCGCGAAGAGGACTTCTCCTGGGATCGTCCAGCGTATATTCCGCAGCGTGTAAGTGTCTTTGACTATGCCAACGTTCGTCATATCCTTCAAGATGCGTCGAATTTCCGGGTGATGTGGGGTGAAGCAACCGCGTACGTATTTGGGCCAAAGGGCTGGGACTTTATGCTCTCAGGCGACGCGCCCACTCATGCAAACCAGCGCAATATTATGTCGCGTGCGATCTATCGTGGCCAATGGCACGACGCTGTCAAGCAGTTCTACCTCGACATTACCCAACAGCTTCTCACAGAAAAGTCATGCAGGGTGGGAAACGTAAATCAGGTGGATATTTCGCGCGAGTGAGCCTACCAATACCCTACTGCTTATGAGATGATGCCCACTGCTAATGCTAATATCTCTCCGAATTATGAACAGTGTTGGGAATCTTGCCCATGTTCACTTTGC
Source organism: Aspergillus oerlinghausenensis (assembly GCA_014250555.1). Classification (NCBI taxonomy): domain Eukaryota; kingdom Fungi; phylum Ascomycota; class Eurotiomycetes; order Eurotiales; family Aspergillaceae; genus Aspergillus; species Aspergillus oerlinghausenensis. The sequence goes on from JAAKEQ010000064.1 coordinate 35,658, forward strand.
TTCCAGCGTGTTCTCTCTCCCTCTCAAGAGTAGAGAACATCCCCATGGGATTCTAACAGAACACGAGATGTTTGAGGCAATGGCAGTGATCTTCACAGCTATTTTCTTTGATGCAGAACCTGTCAAATCTTTCGAACTACGCCACAAGGCTCGCGAAGCAGCGGAAAAACTGGGTAAGCTCGTCGAGCTCAACGTCAAAGCTATCAAGTCGTCTGGTCTTATTGCCACTCTGCTTGGCAATATGCATGCCAACAAGAATGCACTCTTTGAGTATGGAGTGCACATGGTGGAGCGGCTGTTGCAGAGTGGCCTGGATCCTGAACAGGTGACATGGTCTCAAATTCTGCCAACTGCCGTCGCCATGGTGCCGAATCAGGCCCAGGTATTCACTCAAATCATCGATTATTACCTATCCGATAATGGCCGGAAGCATCTGCCGGACATCAAGCGCTTTGCCAAGGAAGACTCTCCCGCTTCGGACGAGGTGCTTCTCCGCTACTGCATGGAAGCGATCCGCCTGAATGGCATCTTTGGCTCGTACCGGAAATCCCAAACCAACCTGACCCTCGACGACAAGGGTGGTAAGGTTCACATCAAGGCGGGTGACAAAGTATTCGTGAGCTTTGTATGTCTTCTTTTGTGCAGAGCGACTATTGGCTAATAGGTGAACACTGGCGTTCGGTGCTGACTCACAATAGGTTGATGCAAACCGCGATCCTAACGTATTTCCAAAGCCCAATGAAGTTGACCTCAACCGCCCTATGGAGTCGTATATCCATTATGGTGTAGGTCCGCACACATGCTTGGGTGGCGAGGCCAGTAAAGTTGCTTTGACGGCCATGCTGCGGGTCGTGGGCCGTCTGGACAACCTTCGCCGCGCTCCAGGAGCGCAGGGGGAGTTGAAGAAGATCCCGCGGGAACATGGGTTTTATACTTATATGCGCGAGGATCAAAGCAGCTTTTACCCGTTCCCAATGAGTAAGCGTCTTCCTCTCTCGCAGTTGCTTGGGATGCAGGCCTAACAGGATGACAGGCTGGAAACTCCATTACGACGGAGAAATCCCAGGAAAGGAACAGCCTGTTCGTGGAGACTTCGTATGCAACGTGCCGGGACATTGGCAGAATTGATAGTCGCGGTCATATCATGGTATGGGTGCATTATATACAGGAGCTGTTGCTTGGCTACTCTGTGGCGAGTTTTACGGTGTGGTTGTCCCTTTTTACTCTTGTTGAGCTGCGGAGTCTAGAGGAGCTACAAAAAACTTCGAAAGCCAGGGAATAAACGGCAGGTCTGCTCCTTAACTGCCATATACGAAGTCTGGTAGAAGGGCTGGGGATAAAAGTCATGAATACATTGCGGTTCATTCATATTCTCCAACAGAATAAGGCTCGATGTTTCCAAATGAGCGGTTCACTCATTCTTAAATACCTCTATCTCTCTTGCTGCGTCTGATTCCGGCTTGCCTAGTTCTTCGTATGACAATCACTAGCAATACACATGCAAATTCCCCAAAGAAGAGACGAACAAGCGTTGGGAGTATGGCGATAGCAGTGCATAATGCAAGGTTATATCTACAGCGCATAGAAGGACATTCAGGAAAAGGACCTCCTGTCTGATATAGCCAGCTGTACTTATATTACACACAATGAACATAGTACAGTGTTAATTCCACTTGCTACTTGCTACTGAACTCTTCTGTCATTACATACAGGGCTCTCTACTACATTACAAAATCCTTCTAAGGAGGATCAAGTGTAATGTTGGGTCCTCCTCACCCTTATTGCATGCGTGATCTGGCCAGCACAGTTTTAATAGCAGGAAGCCAGGTCGGACCATTGTGCTATAACTGAACATCGGATTTCTTACCAATACTTTTATAATCACAATCTTTCTGTTACATTGGAAACATTAATGGTCCATATGGCGTGCCCCCTTTGATAGCGGCTTGCGCACATATGTTTCTTTTATAGGACAGCCAGGGTAGTCAGCCATCTCCCACTCCCCGATTCCGCATGCTTCTGGTGCTTTTTTCTTCCCTCTCCCTCCACCTCCCATGATCAGGTTCCCGGGTCGATATTCTGGGTCTGAGTTCAAACGACGAATGGCAGAAACGTGGATCTTGGCGTCATCAGGAATGTCGCGGACTTCTCCGCAAGGTAGAGGCCACCGAATGGGTTTCCAAGAGCCATCTTCCTGCAAGTCCATCCGACGGAAGGGCAGATATTCCATGACTTTCCAGGAAAGAACAGTGGTCCAGGGAACCCCCTTGCCAAATCGGAGAGAGTCGTGCATTCGTGAGTGTGTGCTGGACTTCTGAAGAAAACACTCGAAATCAGACATGGGACTCTCTTTTCCGTCGTGTCCTTCTTGCTTGTTCTTGGCTGCCCCGCTATTCAGACTTCCAGGATAATTTTCGCCTTGTGAGTGTTCGGCATGATCTCCAGTTGAATCGCTTGAGCAGACGTAGCGACTCAACTTCTCTGGCTCGAATCGCAGTCCTGCCTTTTGTGCATTGTGGACCATCCACACCAATGGCACATGGCTGAGTGCATATTCGCCTGTTCTCAATGGCCATCCTCCGCCGATATCTGCGTGGCATCCGGGAAACCATACCTCTTCGATGTCCTGCGCGTTGACGGGTTTCTTGTTCTCGGAAGCAGCGGAAGAAGCAACAGGACTAGGTTGCTGAGCAGAGTCCGACAAGTGGCCGTTATGGCGCTGGTGGTGAGTATGATGAGGGAGAGGCACATGCTGTTTCTTCAGGTGCTCACGCAACCGAAACCGGTGTTCCCTTCCCGTGGGCTTGACCTCTGATATGAGGTCCTGGCGGAATTTGGCCCGACGTTCATCGACACTCACTGCATGGCGGATCACCTTGGCGGAGGTGCGAGCAGTATAAGGAAATCGGTTGTGACTCATCCAGGCCCGTTCAAATCGGGGTACACTATTGACAGTGTCGAACAGGCCCAAGAAGCGAAGGTTACGGACAGGATGGCAGAATGTCTCTTTAAATGCCCTCATGTACTCCTCTAGCTTGTCCTTCTGGGTCTTGTCTGCCGTGGTGTCGCCGCTGCATTGTTGCCACTTTGCAAATGTCTTCCAGACAAAATGTATCAACTCTTCATTGCCCGCCTCCAGAAGACCGATCTTGTCCAGCATTTCAGCGAGGAAGCGGGCAACATATGCTCCGCGACTGAAGCCAAAGAAGTAGATTTGATCCCCAGGGCAGTAATATCGCATCAAAAACTTATAACCGCCCATGACATGGTCAGCCAATGTCGACCCGATCGCAGCGTCTTTCGCTTTCACATAAGCGGACTTGATCTTTCTGGTGATGCCGCTATGTGAAAGCGAGGCTGAAGTTACATACGTGCCAATACCAGGTTGATAATAATGATACTGGTTGGAGGTAGTCCGATCGAGCATCTCTCTCTAGGTAAGTCCGGGTCGATTCACAGAGCATACAGGGCTTACTCTAAATATTTGGAGCACATTGCTGTCGGATGAGTCGCCATGGAATTTGTTATTAGTCCCATCGAAGCAAAGGACAAACTCCTTTGGCCCCGTGGTAGGATCCATATCCTGTATATTATCTTGAGAACTATAATAACCAGACACAGATATGGAAAGGAAGTAGTTATATTAACTAGTAGCTAATAATAATTTTGCAAGATGACCGCCTAACGGCAAGAGTAATAAGATCAATCAGTCGAGCTGTAGCTGCAAGGAAATGATTCGTATGAATGTTCAGCATTCGAGGCCTGAATCCAACACAGACCGTGGCAATGCCGTCAACAACAGAGTTTAATTTCTACACATTAGATGAAAACGGAATTCGTTGACAACGTGAAATACGCTCTGATTGGATGTCACTGAACTTAACACAGCAATCATTGTTTCATTAGCCATGAGTTAATTGTGTGGCAAAAGTACTCCCTACCAGAGGATACGCCTCGAACGCAAGCTTCAAGCCTGGGGAAGCCGCTAGATCCCTCCATTCAGCAGCCGTCCTCTCTTTACCAGCATGCATAATGATCATCGCCGCATGGGTTGTTGCGCACCTTGCATACTTCGTGGACTCTTGTATGACAAGCCGCGACCATGGTACCATTGCCCTAGCCATTCTTCTGAGCAGCTTAGTTGCCTCCGAGTCGGACAAATTATGCAGCACATTTGCCCGCGGGTATATAAGCGCACCATTCACAGGCTGCTCACTTCCGTCTTGCTGTAATTCCATGTCATCACTGTGATGTCTGGGCTGGCACCAATCTTCGCGTTATATTCCTGCAAGACAAGGCTATCCTTTCCCAGGCTATTCGGGTAAGCTGCTTTCACTCGCCCCGGCCACCGCCGGCGTCAACGAAATAGGGTGTTCCCTGCTGGAAATCAGTCCGTCTGACTCGTAGCACAGGGCGCGAGCTCGATCAGACACTGTGCCACAGCGCCCGAATTTGCCCGTCATGAATGTGTTAAAGCTGTCTAGGCGGCCGGTGTGGTGCATGATAGAGTAAACGTGTTCCTGGGCAAGAGCTTGATTACCCAGGAGTTTGTTGGCATACTGGATGGGCGTTTCGCATTCTTGGAAGGGTAGGCGAAGTTCGTGTGGAAAGCCGATGCCAGGAGCCCTTCAGTTGTGCTATTGTTTCCAGAGTCAATTCAAGGAATGTGCATATGGTAAGCAGGTATTACAGAACGGCGCCATGCCGAGCGGAGGGCGTGGTCATGTCTCAGTGGACATTAAGTAGAACCACACCTAAAGTTCGGCGAGATTGACTAATCTGCTCCCTGCTTGAGCAAGGACTCCCAAAACCAGTGATATCTCTTGGTGGCGCCAGCCTAGAGCGGGATAGAGTCCATAATTCAGGTTGTACAAGATACAGAAGGGCATGTATACCATATCGGCACCAAGGGGTCAACTTGCGGTGAAGCTATGGACCGCTTCTTTGACAACACATCCCTAGATTAGTACGCAACGCTTTCCTTCAGCTTACCAGTCATAATTTACCTCATATCATATTCAGTCAGCATGACAGTCTGCATACTAGGTCAGAGGTGAGCCAGCCTACAGTGGATCTAATTATTCCACTGCAACTGCAAAATGCCGGCCTTTATTTTGAATCCTCCCAAGGGAAGTAGCGCGACCCCACGGACAAAGAGCTGATACTTGAGTTACAAAACAAGGAGTTGGAAAGTATTTATCTGTTGCTCGTGGATAGATGAATAATATTTGATTACGGCAGATCTTGCTCCAAGGGCCATTTACTCACCCAAGTCCAACTTAAATACGGCCTCTGGGTGCAGGTTAGGCCCTCTGGCCATGCCACCGACTCGTAAGACGCGATTGCATTCACTGAGCTGCACAATATCAACTGTATGGTGGAGGAGTTTCCTCTAGAAGAAGGCGAACGATCCATATGGTGAGTTTTCCTGTCCCCGAAGCATCCCGATACCAACGTTAATCTGAATCGTCTGGAGAGGCAATGTTGAAGGGAACAGTCCGCTTCCGCGCTGTTATCACCATGGAGTAATTCAGATGACAGAGATTTGCCGAGGGAAAGATAACCATCCAGAAAGATAGGCTGAGACTAGTACGTTGATTCGTTGAATAAATGCATGAAGCAATTCGCGCTTCTATAGGTGCTTCAACATGAGTTTCGCTTCTTTACAAAGCCGACATCAACACTAAAGGAGCAATCGTAGCTGAGATTTCACGCATCTACTAGATTTCTTCTCCCTGCATACAAGGGTACTCGAAGCTATAGAACAGATCATCATTGTACGCCAATCCCATGGCTCCCTCCAGCGTGCTCTAAAACATGGCCAAGGGCTCATCTGCCAGCAACAAACTGCCGGCCGCATCGTCTCCCACCGGCCTCTAAGAATCCTTCAGTTTTGACCCGAGAAGGGGGGGTCAATGTAAATGTAGTTCCGACACCCACCCCAAATCGGCTGCTGAGAGCTTGGCAGCAAGTTTCTGAGTCACATTAGCGGCGCTCCCCGCGACGGCAAAGTTGTTGCCAAAGACCCCGAAGACGGTGATGGCGTCGTTGACGGCCGCGCGAGATGTTGGAGTGGACGGATGTGAGGGGTAGGCAAGGATGAACCCAATCATGGAAGAGTCGAGAACCACTGCCATTGAAAGGCCTCGTACCAGCCTTTGAGGAAGTCAGTGGCGGTTAGAATTTGGCGCAGTATGTGTGTGATGGCGGTGGCGTGATTGACACAAGAGACTGCATGTCCTTCAGTGGGAGGTGTGCTATTGAAGCTGGTGGGTGACGTGGATGGGAAGCAGATGAAGGGCCGGTAGATGTTCACAGAGAGGTTGTGGCAGAGAAGCTCGAGGAGAAGAGGTTGGCGCTACAACCACGAGGGCGCATACCATTGGGCTTGTGCGGAGTGTGCGGTGCGTGTATGGATTCCATCTCGTCCTTTCCTTGTCCCCGACTATCGGTTTTCCTTTCGAATCCCGTTGGAGGCGGTGTTGGTATTGGTGGCACTTTGTAGTTGTTCTTCAGGTTCCTGAACGTGTTGTCGTAGTCGCTCAATCTGTCTATTTGGGTTGTCTCTGCCTGCTCCAATCTTTCTGACACTTTGTTGTGCACGGTACCTCTTGCGGTTCAATATATATCTTCACTACCAACAACCCACCATAGGAAATACTACAAGACCCTACTGATGCTACTGTTTCCTCCCAAAAAACTCTTCAACACATGTATTCTCCCAAAATCCCCAATTATAGTGTATTGCAGCGGAAATCGGCCAGTTTGCAGGGAATGGTTGACAGGACCTGTGATGCTGGGATAGCAACAAGATTTCTGTCAGCCATATCTTACCACTATCGTATCTGGCGAATTATTGGAAATTAGGATCTACTGAATTCGGGCTGGGCTAATCAGATTGCTTAATTCTATTATAGATTTAACTTGCCTATTTGAACAGAGTTTGCAGAGTTTTTATTTAGTTAATTATAAATAGTCTATTTATTAGCTAAATTACCAGAAATCAGACCTTCTTTTAATCCTAAATCACACCCATTACTAGTAATTACCATAGAATTATAGTATGTGGGGATTAGTTAATAGTTATAAGCCTAGTATAATTAACTGCTGCTAGATATCTATATAAGCAAAATAATGCTTACACCCCTAAAGGCACCCATATCACCAGAGTAAAGGATAAAGCTATTTATAATAGCTATCTTAGTGACCTGACTAGTAAATATACCTAATTATTTAATCACCATGGATTCTATGCCCACGCAGAGGGTCCTAATTATTCTAGATTAGCTAGATAATTAGTAGGCATAGATTAGATACATCTAAATACTTATAGAGCAGAAATGGGTCTAGAAATATATTAATCTAGATAATAAGATAATAATAATTAAAAGGCTAATAGAGCTAACACTACTATAGCTACCTAAGCTTATTAACTTATTAATAATTACTAAGTAATCTAATTAGCTAGATCTATATAAGTAATATAATTATAAGAAGAGGAAGTTTAAATAAAAGGAGAATAGTATCTATACTATATAGTAAGTAATCTAATTAATAGTTAGCTAATATTATTAGTATATTATTAAGAAATAGGAGACTATAAGGTAAATAATTATTAAGCTCTAGGTAAAGTTAAAGCTAGATAAGATAATATACTAATTAGAATTAAATATTTAATATACTAAGATTAGCCTAAAGAAGCATAATTAAAGCATTAAAAAATAGCTAAGTAAATAGGAGAATCTTATTAGTAAATATAAAGATATAGAACTAAAAGATCTTACTAGATATACTACTATACTTAAATTTATTAATATAGTAAGAGAGATAGATCTAGCCTATAGAGCTATTTAGCAGCAGAAGCTTTAGGAAGACCTAAAGCTTCTAATATATAATAAAATTATAGAGTTCTGATATTAAATTAGTGAATTAGAATTAAGATATAGTGGCTAATAGTAATTAAATCATGCCTTTACTACTTTCTAAGGATAATCTAATTAAGTAAACTAATTATAAGTAAACTAATTATAATATCTATAGTAGAACTACCTATGTGGAGAGAAATATTATTTTAATAATTATTATTATGTTATCCTAGAGAAGTAACCATCTAATTAGAAGCTAGATCTAAAGATAGTTAAACTATTCAAGAGTAAGGTAGAAAGTAATAAGTAGTTAAGAGAAGCTATTAAGTAAGTAGTTAAGTAAGTAAAGAAAGCAAACTAATTAGATTAGCTAGTTATATAAATAGCTATAAGTATTATTTAAATATTAATAGAGTAAGATAAATAGAATAATATATCTACTAGTGAATAGACTAATTAGTATATAGTAATTAGAATAGAAGAAGCACTAGATATCTATACCTGCTTATTAGGAGGAAGGGAAGTATTTAAACTATAAGATAGCTAGATAGTAGATACTAGGGCTAATATATATGTCTATAATAATTAAAGCTAACTATCTAACTTCTATCTAGTTAATAGTAAAGCTATTTAATTTAGTAACTTATATACCCTAATTATTAGATATAGAACAGCTAAGGTCTGTGGGGAGAGCCTAAATAGTGGTATCTATATACTAGAATTATCTTAAGTAGCATATATACTAGATTATTATACTAATATTATCTCTATAGGCCTTACTAATAAGAAAGGCTACTTCTAGAATTAATACCTATAGCTTATTAAAGATAAGGTAGGTAATCCAATTATTTATATCTAGAAGTAATTTAAATTAGATATTATTAAGTATAATCTAATTTCTAAAATAGAAAGAGTAGTGTTTATAGTAGCTATTAATATTAAAAAGTTAATAATACCTCTCTAGAATAAGGTAATAACTAAGATATAGTATAAATAGCTGGCTTATACTAGTAATAAAGTAGTATCCTATCTTAAAGATATTACTAAAGGCATAGAGGTTATTCCATGCCTAGTTATAAACTATAAAATATGTCTACTAGTAAAGATAAAGAGGTAGATATTAAGGAGGCCCCTAGAGTAAGCTACCTAAGTATTTAAATATATATATTTCAATCTTATTCTACTAGAAAGTATAGATAATAGTGATAAATAGGTTATCTATTTCCTTAATAATATAACTGGCTAGCATATAGCCTATACCACCTATATAAAGTTAGATCTAAGGAAATATATGAACATCTATCTTATATAGATTAAATACTAGTATAGGGCAAAGCTATAATACCTCTATTTAGACTAGGAGTAAATACTTAGCATATAGTATATTAACTAATATAATACTAAAGAGATTAAGATTAAATACTCTATATACTATATATATAACTAGAATAGTAAAATTAAATTAGCAGGTGAAGCTATTATTATTATAGCTAGATTACTACTACTAGGTGTAAGATTACTATCTAAGCTATAGAATTACACTATCTAAGCAGCTATTTATATTAATAATTAATGCCTATAGTAGAATTATAATTTATAGAAGGAAGTAGAATAATACCTAGATTATATTAATAGGAGAGAAGTTAGCTTAGGACTAGATATACCTATTTAGATCACACTATATAAAAAGCTATATAGAAAGAAACTAAATCTTACTAACCTAAGGGCCTATAGCTATAGGGTGTATATATACTATAAGGATATCCTAAAACTAGATAAAATAGTACTATAAGCCTAGGTAGGCTATCTTATTAGCTATATAGCCTCTAATATCTAGAAGATATAGGATCTAAAGGTAAATACTATTACTAATAAGTAAGATATTAAATTTAATAAAGATATTATATTTAATCTAGATTATCTATTTCATATGCTATCTATTTAAATTAAAATATCTTAGGAGCCTGTGGTGGTGTAGTAACTATTAGAGATTAATATTAAAGAGATCTAATACTCTAAAGTAGAATATAATAATAATTTAATTCTAAATAAAGGTAGTGACCCCTTGGGGGGTGAGGCTAGAGATAAGGTTATAGTAGATATTAAAGTTAGATCTTAGGGGGTAAATATTATAGATATAAGTAAGAGTAGTAAGTAAATTAACTAATTAGAAAAGATAGTAGAAAATAATAAATATTATCTACTAATATCTAAACTAACTCTGTCCCTAAATCTAGTATAATCCACTAAGCTAATCTATACACCTGTATGAATCCCTAGAGCATGGGATGATAGCCTATATATAGTAATTCTGATTTAAACTAATCAGAGGCCCTAAACACCTAGTAAAAATAATAATAAAGAACTATAAGATCTAATAATAGGTGCTTTGCTAATTTACTAATATAATAATTCCCTAGGAAGACAGCTTCTTACTAGCATGCTTAATTAAATAAGCCTAGAGCTAGAAGAATAACTAGTAGCATATGTACTACCTCTATGGCCTTCTAGAGAGATATATAGAGATTTCTCTATAGATAATATTCTGTATTATAAATAGGAGAGGAAGCCTAAGAAAAATATATACACCCTATACATGGAAGAAATAGGCTCTTAATAGGAGGAGAAAGAGGAGAAGGTAAAGAATATATACTATTTATTTAGTACTTTCTTATAAGCTATATTTAAATAGCTACCTTAACTAGGTAGGAAGTATTAAAGCTAGCTTCTGCCACCCCCTAAGAGCTATTAAGATATTAAGAATTATCTACTTAAAGATCTCTTCTATGCTGCAGCAGACCTTAAATATAATATATTAGTAGCCTAAAATACCTAGAAGAAAGTTAGATTTCCTAGTAGAAAGTAGGTATTACTATTAATATAGGTCTTTATATATAAATTTAATAATAATAATTATCTCCTTAAGGTAAAAGGATGAATCTATATATAAGGTAATTTATAGATTATGAATAGGGAGGATACCATGGTAATAACCCTAGCTATATAAATATTTAGAATACTAATAGCACTAATAGTAGTATTTAATCTAGATATTTAATAACTAGATATAACTAATACTTTTATTAATAGCCTTCTTAATAAAGAAGTATATACTTAGATAGTAGCTAGATACTTAGAATAAGGCTATATTTAGTAACTAAATTAAGCCCTCTATAGCCTATATAGGTCACCCTATCTATAATAGAAAGAGCTAACTAGAACCCTTAAATCTCTTAGATTTCACCCTATTAATGAAGACACATGCCTCTATACTAATAATAAGATAATTATTATAGTGTTTATTAATAATATATTATTTCTCTACTAAAGAGAATTAAAATTATATATAGATTAGGTGATTACTAGACTATAAGCTAAATATGATTTTTATAATTTAGGAGATGCTAGTATCTTTCTAAGTATTAAGATATAGTAAGATAGGGCTAATTAAATACTATAGATTAACTAGGCAGGCTTTATTAATAAGATAGTAGACTAGTACTATCTATAAATAAGTAATCTATTATCTACTCCTACCACAGGTAAATCTCTTACTAAATTTAAAGGGTAGGCTAGCTATAAGGTTATCTATAAGTACTAATAGAAGGTGGGCTTATATATATACCCTATAGTAATTACTAGGCTAGATATTATAAAGGTAATATCTAATCTATTAGAGTATCTTATCAACCCTTTACTAAAGCATATAGAATTAGTAAATTAGGTGATCTAATACCTTCAAGGAATGCAGAATCTTTTAATAAGATATACTATTAAATACTATAGTAGGGAAGTCTATATAGTGGCTAGTAATACTACCTATAGTAATTATCTAGATTAGAAGAGCTTAGAAGGCTATCTTTACCTACTATATAGCAGAGCTATTAATTAGAAGGCAGAGAAGCAGAAGATAGTCACTATATCTACTACTAAGGCTAAATTACTAGCTATATTAGTAGCTATAAAGAATATCTATTAGTAGAAGTAACTATTTACTATAATTAGATTTAATCCAGAGCATTAAATTTCTATCTTATATAATAATCTGCAGACTGTGGATCTACTTACTAGTAATAAGCCTAAGGTGTGTATAAAGCTTAGGCATATTAATATTTATTATTACTAGCTATAGTAAGAGGTCCAAGCCAGCCATATTTCTATTTAATAGACTAAGATAAGTGAAATACCTATAGATAGTCTTATAAAGATACTCCTATACTAGAAGCACTATAAATTTATAAGGCAGCTTAGCCTTATTAATCTAGATAATAATTAATTAATTTAATCTAAAATTAATATTAGATGAATAAGATAGATACCCTTAATACTAGCCTTCTATCTTACCTTCCTAATTAGGAAGTATTTAAAAGTTTATTTAATATTAATAGTACTAAATTATAAATATTAGAATTAGCTTTGCATTGCCTACTTACCTAGGGGGGTATATTAGCCATATCTTACCACTATCATATCCAGCAAATTATCAGAAATTAGGATCTACTAAATTCAGGCTAGGCTAATCAGATTACTTAATTCTATTATAGATTTAACTCACCTATTTAAATAGAGTTTGCAGAGTTTTTATTTAGTTAATTATAAATAGTCTATTTATTAGCTAAATTACCAGAAATCAGACCTTCTTTTGATCCTGAATCACACCCGTTACTAGCAATTACCATAGAATCATAGTACGCGGGGATCGGTTAACAATTTCTAATTCTGGACCACTTCTGATCCACGTGCGGCTATTCCGTCTAGGCAGAAATCCATCCAGATGGAAGCCTACAAAGTGCCAAGGGCCGCCGCGGCAAAGCTATGCTCGATCCAGTCTAAACAACAAGCATTTTGGGCTCTGGCCCCTTATCAACATTGACTGACAGATGTTTGTCAATCCAGGGCTCACCCAGCATTTAAAGTCAGGTACATCCTGACTTTGATGTAGTCAATTGCTCATGGAACATGGCTTCTATCACTGTTCTCCCAAGTGAGCTCCTCGCTCGCATCATCTCATTCCTTGACCGGTCGTCCCTGAAGGCTATCCGGGAAACGAGTCGCCTTCTCTCACAGTTTGCTACTCCACGGCTATTCGACACTCTGCGTCTGTTTCCGGACGAAGAGAGTTATGGGGCTGTTGATCGCATTACGGACCATGCAACGCTGAAGAAAATGGTCAAAAAGGTGTATGTCAATACGTGCGAAGATGACTATGTCAGTCCATATCTATCCCCCGCGGATCGAAAAGCGCCGCATGCTAAACAGGCTCAGGACGACTATGACGAGGAGGAAGTCGAATTGACCAAGGATTTCAAGGACAGAATCGCCAAGTTCCGAGATTGCCCAAATGTGCAAAGCGCTGTCTTGCGGTTTGACAAGCATTGTAGCACAGGCCGCGAAGAATGGATGAGAGAGAGACCAGAGACCATCGCCTTTCGCACAAAAACTCTTCGTGTCTTTTTTAAATGGCTGGCCTCGTTTGAAGTACCTCTGCGCGAACTCGGGATTCGCAACTTGCAAGATGTGAATGTCGGTGATGAAAAAACATCTGCCAATATCGAGAAAGTGCTGCAGAATTTACGCACTCTCCGATTAAGCATCGTGACAGAGCACAATGACGCCGCCCCAGAGGATGACCTTGACTTCCCTGAGCCCCATGACTTCTTCGCGCAACTTCCATCCGTGTGGCTGAAACCCTCCGCGTCATCTCTGGAGCATCTGACGCTCTCCTGCGACAACTACTTCGGCTTCTATCCAAAGCTGGAACTAAGCGAGGTACATTTTCCGCACCTCAAATCCCTCGCCTTTGGTAATTATTGCTTTGTGCGGGACTCTCAGCTGGAATGGATTCTCTCGCATGCAGACACTCTGACTGACCTATCCTTCGACGACTGCGCAATTTTATACGATGTGTGCCTTGCCGAGGAGCATCTCAACTGGGGACCCTTCCAGAAGAGCGAGATGGAAACCCGTCGAGAGCTGGATGGCTGGGTGCGGGTAAAGTACTACCGCTCCTACAATAAGCGGTGGCACGATTACTTCGACTCCTTCCGAACAAAGCTACCTCATTTGAGGCAGTTCCTGATCGGAAGCAATGACTGGGGTGATGGCGTCCCATTTGAAAAGGAGACTGAAGTCAAGATCTGCTTGCGGGAAAATAGGTACATGGCCTGCTATGATGGGTACGGACCCAGCCCGTATCTTGAACAAGACTATGAACCCTTCGAGTGGGAAAGGGTAGCACCCAAGTGCGATGAGGAAGATAGAGACTCCTTACGCCGGCTCTTTGAGAAAATGGGACAGAGAGTTGTCAAGATCCCATTCTTGAGTTCATACCAAGGTTATATCAGCGAGGACTAAGAATTCCAAGCCGGATGTGGCTCAAATTGAGTTGCGGGAATATTCTCTCTGCACACAGAGCAATTTGATATGCGATACGAGATTACATGAATGTTGAATGGACCCTCTGAGGACTGCAGCTTCTCCCATCTAGTTGTTTCCACACTCAAGCGCCAAAACGCCAGTCATTACTAGACCACGATTATTCGCTCCGTAGAACTGCTGTACGTATAGCAGGATGAGCAGCACACCATAGCAAGAAGGGACAAAGAAGGAACAACGTGTCAACAATAATCAATCAACCAGGCCTTGAGATCACCAATGGTGGGACAATCGAGGAACAAAGAGCTCCGAAAATCCAGACGAAATTCAGCTGTGAACTTCTCCGCCAGCACGAGCGACAGAAGGGAATCAACCCCAATCGAAGAGAAAGCTGTCTCATCCGACAGCTCGGTCAGCTCAATTGCTGTTTCCGCCGCGATCAAGGCCATTGCCCGGTGGACAATTGGACTCTCCGTGCTTGCAGCAACGGACAGGAGGGCCGGTGGAGTGAGGGTGGTGACAGGACTACTGTCGGAGCTATCCATGACTGTTCGAGATAAACTACGACCTTGGCGTGATAGTGTCTCACTGAGGACTGCGGATTCTTGACGTGCTGGGCCTACCGGGAGCGTACTTTCACTGCATGCTGAGTGGTGGACGCTTCCTGCTTGAATCCCAGCGTTGGTCGTGGTGTCGGGAGGGCTAAAGAATGTGTTCAACAACGACCGAGGGAACGTGCGGAAGGTAATACCTCCAACAAGGCCGACGATCTGGCCTTCATGGAGGATGTAAACGTCGCCTGCGTAGAAGCCCGACTGTTCTCGAATGGGCACCATCTTCACATAGGACTGGTACCGCGCTCCAGGGACCAACGGGCGGGCGAAGCGCATCGATTTCCAGCCTGGGGTGACATAAAAGTTCCGTCGGGGATCGAGAGCATTTCCGCCATTGAGGATGAAACCGGCGAGATGTGCGACGCTGTCGATATAATGTGGTGCCACGGTCCATTTGCCATCCGATTGCTCGGGGGCAGCCAGAGTCACATTGGCCATGGCTTCCAAGCCGTGCAGGACGACCATTTGCATCCCGCGATACTTCTCCGCGTAATCCACCAGATTGTTAAAGAGCATGTACACCATGTCCCGAGACAACCGGTTCGCCGTGCCTTCGTCGGCGAGGCGCTGCAGAACGTCGATCCGACTGACGACCAAGTGTGTCATGGGAGACCATTCCTCTAGCCAAGCTTCGTGGTTTCCATATTCCGCCACCGCGGTAGCGAAGCTCTCCTCAACGCGATGGCCTTGCTCGTCTACAAGGTGCCACGACAAGCTGACCAGGCCCCGTGCGACGTCTGCTATGCCGCGGATCTGGATGAGCTGGGGCCGTGAGCGATCCTTTCGCGCGACCAGGCCTTGCTGCACTTGCATATTCTTCACATTGATGGCCGGTGCGACGGTGGCATTAGGCATGATGCTCAAGGAAAGGTACTTGGCCAAAGTAAAAGCAATGTCTGCATGGATCGCCTGTAAAAAGGGAGAAAAGTCAGTCGGCATCAAGAAAGGGGGTTTCTGTCTGGATTACCGTGGTAGCTACTGCACATCCATTCATCCTATGGCCGTTCATCGCCTCGAAAAAGTCTGGGTGTAGGATGTCGGACTCGACAATGACCTCTGCTCTATTGTCTTGAACTGATTCGTGCACGAGACGATGCACGAGTGAGGTGCGCAATGCTGGTGGAATTGATTGATGCGGATGACTTGCGGATGATGATGATGATGATTTGCCATCCTTCCGTAGCATCCAATCTCCATTGTACTGAATCCAGTAGTTCTTCGTGTTCCACTGGTATGCAGGAAGATCTATCAAGAGGCGCAATTCGCTTTCGAAAGGTGCATGCCACTCATGCCAGTTTAGATCCACCCCAAGGTTATGCAATTGAGCCATACTGCGCGCAAAGGTGCTCCAATTATCCTCATTACGGTTCAAACTTGCAATAGTCGCGGTCCCCGGCGGCATCACGCTGCCCACAAAGCGGCTGTACGACGCATGCGGGCCGATTTCCACCCAGACGGTCTTTGCATCTACCAGATCCATGCCACGGGCCGCTTCAAGAGCATCGACAAACTTCACCGGATTGCGAGTAACATTGCACATATAGGATGCGTTGATGGTCTTGCCATCAAAAACACAATCGCCGAGTGTCGGGGATATCACGGGTATATTAGGGGCTTTGAAGGTGACACCGCGGGAGATCTGCTCGAACGGGCCAAGGAGAGGATCCATCTGGGTTGAATGGAAGGCAAAAGGGACATCCAGCCGAGTACACCTATATCCACGTTGCTCGATGGCCAGCTGTATAGTGATGATTTCAGCCACCGAGCAGCTGAGGGTTATGTCGCTGGAGCCGTTTATGCAAGCCACTTCATAAGGCTGTCCAGCCAACACATCGCGAATCTGCTCCACAGTCGCGCGCACCGCTAACATGGCATGAGTATTCGGAGTACACAGCTCTTGCAGGAGCAGGGCACGGCGACCCACGAGATAGATCGCATCGCTCGCGGACAGAACCCCAGCAGCATAGAGCGCAGCAAATTCACCGAGGCTCGCCCCGGCAACCACGCAGGGTTTGACACCCAAAGTCTCCCACAGCCGACACAGAGCAATACTCACACAGACAATTGTCAGGTGAGTGATTATAAGCTCTGCTTCGGATCCATTGTCACTGAGATCTCCGGTGATGGCTCGTCGGAATGAAGGGAAACCATGGTTCAGACAGATATTGTGAAGGCGAGTGATCTGGAGTCGGAAGCCCGGATGATGCTCATACAGCTGGCGGGCAATACCTGTGTAGAAGCTACCCTGGCCTGAGAACACAAACGCAATGGAAGGCGGCATGTTAGGGACCGGTCGATGCGTGTCCACAGCAGGCAGGTACTTATCCAACTCCTGTATAATACTGGACTGGGTGGAGCCATGGACGGCGACGCGATGATTGTGGTGCATGCGTCTGGCCGTCGTAGTGTACGAGAGATGAGCGAGGTTTATGGACGGCCGGGACTCGAGATAGGCCAAGAAGCTCCGCAGATTATTCTTCAACGATGCCTTGCTCTTCGCCGATACCGAGACGGTAAATGCCGTTCGAGGGTCTGCTTTGGGTTCAGGTCTTACCGGAGGCTCCTCAACGAGAAGGGAAGTATTGCCACCCGCAGCACTGAAGTTGTTAACAAGTGCATACCGCTTCCGGGTGGGACTACGCGGCCATGGCACTTGTTCGTAGGGAATTCGGACATTGAGGCGATCAAGGTCGGGGAATCGGGGATTCAGGGCCGTCTTGATGCCCACATGTTTGGGGATGGCCTGTCTCTGTAGAACCAAGAGAACCTTAATCAAAGCCATAACCCCGGCTGCCGCCTCTCCATGGCCTACATTGGCCTTGACAGATCCAATGTACAATGGTTGGCTGCGTTTGGGGACCCCAGGACTAAAGACGGAGGTAACCGACTCCATCTCTGTTGAATCGCCCGCCTGAGTGCCGGTGCCATGCATCTCAATAAAGTCGACATCCAGGGGGCTCACTCCAGCCCGGTTCAGGATATCACGGTAGAGCTCGGCCTGGGACGGGGCATGCGGATGGGTTATAGAAATAGCCCTCGCGGAATGATTCGTTGCAGATGCGAGGATTACTCCGAAGATATTATCGTTATCCCGTTGAGCATCATCCAATCGTTTCAGGACTATGGAGCCTATTCCGTCTGCGCGGCAGTATCCATCGGCGTTGCAGTCAAACGTCTTGCAGCCACCTGTTTTGGACAGAAAATGACCCCGGCTGAGACCTGCAAAGCCGTCGCTGTTGGTCAGGATGTTCAGACCTCCCGCCACGGCCATATTGGTGTCTCCATGCAGCAAGGACGTACATGCCATCTGGATAGTGGCTAAACTGGAAGAGCAGGCGGTATCACAGTCGAAGCTGGGCCCGCTAAATTTGAAGAAGTAATTGATCCGGCCAGGAGCAAAGGCACGGCAGCCACCAGGAATATAGTAGGTGTCGACCTCCTGGCCGGCATTGGCCTCCCGGTAGTCATCGCACGATTGGCCATAAAATGTCCCGATGCGTTTCAGGTGCGTCGATTCCGTGCGGTTTGGGACAAAGCCAGCTTGCTCCAGGGCCTCGTACGCGGTCATCAGCGCCAGGCGGTGCATGGGATCTGTCTGCATTGCTTCCCTGGGGGACATGTCAAAGAATCCAGCGTCAAACAGTCCCGGCTGATCGATGAAGCAGCCAAATGGAGTCAGACTGGTATTCCGAGACTTTCCACTCATGTCGGTATGACTCTCGACATCATATCGGTCCGCAGGTACTTTCTGATGCACATCTATCCCTTGTTCCAAAAGATCCCAGAACAGGTTCAGATCGTTTGCGCCGCCGGGGAATCGGCAGGCCATTCCCACGATTGCGATGCTGGAATCCTCTCTACCTGTCGGCCCGTTTTCAGTGCCGCGTTGACAAGTCCAGTCGAGCAGATCATGCGTTTGAAACTGGCAATGGGGTACTTTGACCTGCCCCGACGCTACCATGCCCGCGACCACAGCACATGGACGGAACGCATAAACGTGGCATTCACTTGGTAATGTCTGTCCCAGTGATTCCAGAACCCCATCTACTGCTCGGTTCCATTGGATCATGCCCATGAGAAGGTCGCAGACGACCGACTCGAACAACTCGCGAGGCGTAGACGCTTCGAACGGCACGTCGTCCCCCGCCGAAAAGAGAGGTGCAGCATCTACCATAATCTGGTTGAACGCTGCACCATTGATTGGCGCCATGATCCAGGTCCAATGACTGGAGTTGTAGAGATGGGGAGCATGACAGAGCCCCCCATAGACGGGCAACTGCGCATAGCGTGCGGAGCGGAGCTTTTCCGAGACTCTGAACACTTGACGGAGCTTAGACGGAGGCCCGCTGATAGTGATGTTATCAGTGCCGCCAGCACTGATGAAAAGCCGGCTGGGGACCGGGTTATGCTAAGAGGTTGTGGGTTAGCTATAGTTCGATAGTTCATGGGAAGCGCCTACCGTGGATGCATTAAAGAGGCCAATTTCCTGTCGTACAGTATCCTCATCCAGACCCATCACAACCGCGGCCCAATTATCAGCCGGAGCATCTGGTTCTCGTGCTTCGACGCTCTGGGAGGTCTCAGCCACCAATACTCCCATCCGCAGGGCTATCCGCACGGCCGCAGCTCCCAGCCTGGGGAGGTCTGCTAGCGTTGGTGAAGCAGCAGCGGCAGCAGCAGCCAACAAGCCGGTGCCAATACCAGTAAAACATGCTGTGCGTCCAGAAAACTTGAATTGGTCTGGTGTCGTCTCGTAGTAACTACGCCAGGGTCAACGACATTAGTTGTGATCGCGTACGTTGGGGGACAATCGAACTTACGCAATGAGAGACCCAATCTCGATCAGACATAGCAAAACCCCTTCCAGAGCGCCAGCCAACGGCCCTCGTCTCCAATCCGGCAAAGCGGCCAGATCTAGTGCGTTATCCAACGGAGTCAACGGATTCCGCAAGTGGTCCGGAAGCTCGCGTATCTCCTCTCGTAACGCGTTGGTTGCTTGTACAACAAAAGCCCGTAAGGTCCAACCGCTTTCGGTCTTACTCTGGCTACGAAGTCGCCGGAACAAAGTTTGAATGTCGTCTGGGGGCAATCCATTGGCAAAGTAGAACAGGGCCAATCGGTTTGGGCTTTGCATGTTGAATGTAGGTCAGGTCAAACTCAATGAATGCCCATACTGAATCTGCAGTAAAGAGCGAAATTATATACCCTGTCTAGGTTTATAAACACAGTGGTGCTGCCTGGAAGAGATGTCAACTTGCAGCTCTTTGGCTCTCTCCTGACGGCACGTATATTCCTCATCGCTACAACTTTCGGTACCTTGCCCGTCGTGACGCTTATGCAGCAAAGGGTCCATAATGCTGTAAGGCCTAATCATAGATCGAGGATGCGAGCGCACCGCCTCATGCCAGGGTGCCCTGAGTGAGTACGTATACTTTAGGAAGGACAGAGCGAGAAGCAAGGACGGAATGCGAGCGTAATGGATGGCTAGAGTTTTACCTACAAACAGGATTCTCTCGACTCACATTGGCGAACCAGTGCTTCTGGCCGCCCTTGAAGCGAAACCCGACTCGCTTATCACGAGCCATCTTCATGAGGATGTCTTTCATGTACGGCGCAAAGAATCGATCAGCCACATCCGCAGGTAGTCGACCAAAAATGGCTTCGATTAGTTCTGCCTGCGTGGCGGCGCCATTGGCGTCACCGACTGTTCTCTTCTCGCGTTGGATATTCTGCAACGCAAGTAGCACTTGCCGCTCGCGACGTTGCTTCTGGCCAATCTCCTGCTGCACCTTCTGCTGCAGATCCTCGATGACGACTCCATGTCCTGGGTATCCAATCCGGCATCCCAGACTCTGGATCTTACGCAGACTCTGCATATACTCTTCCAGATCCTCAACACCGGTCGTTCCATGACCTAGGACCGTATCGCCGGTAAAAATGGCCTCCTCCTCTTGCAGAAGAAAGCACGTGTGATCCGTCGAGTGTCCCGGCGTGAATACAGCGCGCACAGTAGCCCCTTCCACGGAGAACACCTGTCCATCGGCAATAGCCTGCTGGCTGGGGTCCGGATGACATTTGTAGATTGCATTTGCGTCTCTCAGCTCGGGAAAGATACCGAACAGATGCGGTACCCCTCCAGTATGGTCGAGATGCCAATGCGTCAGTAACACCTTGGATATTCTGAAGTTGTGCTCTGCTGCAAGGGATGTCATCAGCTGCTCCCAGCGTGCCCGACCCTGTCCGCTATCGATCAGCAGCCGTTCAGATCCCGTGCCCAGAATGTATGTGTTGGTCCCTTGAAGTTGCATCTGAGCGGGGAAGTATTAGCCTACTTTTAAGTTAGTAAGAGACATCATTCAGACTCACCTGTCCCGGATTTCCGCCCAACACACGCATCACTCGGGGGCTTAGGACATCGACTTCAGGGAGGTCTGGAATGCATCTGGCTTGTGCGCCGAGGTAATCCTCGAAAGCAAAAAGGTTGGAGTATTGGTCCATGTTCCGGGGTCTATGGCCTGAGTTCAGCGGAAACTCTGTCGCAAGAGAAGGGAGGGCATTGAACAGCTTGATGAAACAAAATTTACATTCTTCTTATGTAACATGGCTCTATTCCAAACTCTGTATTTGCCGTAGGTTGTTCGTCATGTATGCAAGGGTCGTCCCCCTACATGATACCTGATCGTCATCCACAAACAGCGGTCTGGTGGTGCTTTCTCAGTGACGCGACTCCGACCATTAAATATTCTATAAACGGCCATGGTAAGCCAATTCGGCCTCAAACATCAAATCTTGACAGCAGAATGATATCCTCTCAGGGCATTATCAAAATCGTCGCAATCACCGGCGGTGTGTGGTTATCCGGTCAGTAGTCGACTGATCCCTTGCATCTGCAGAATCCAGTGCTGCTGACAAGGAGGCTTGCCCTTGATGTCTTACAGGAAAAATTACAGCACACAGCCTGGTCTCTGTGCCTGTTCTTCTTCAATCCAAGTCGGAAGATGGTCTCTCCTCCTGCACGATCCTCCGAGTATGGCGACGAATCTATGAGCGCGGACACACTCATAGCCCGCAGATTGCCGCGTGTACCTCAACAGCCTTTGCCTGGCTGGCATGGTGTGCTTCTGATCGCACGCCGAGGCTGCTGTACGGCACCGCTGCGTCTTTAGTCATGGGGATTGTGCCCTATACACTCCTATTCATGGGCCCAACCAATTGTCAGCTGCTAGAAAGATCGGCAGCAGAGGGGGAGGAAAAGGTTACAGGTGCCACTCGGGGGAAGGATATGGTGAATGTACCTAGTGAAGTGACTACGGAGGAGCTGCTCAGTCACTGGAAGTTCCTGGCCAGCATTCGGGGCTTGTTGCCACTAGCTGGTGGGATGCTAGGCTTGTTCGCAGCATTACATTCGAATGAGGGAGCTCTCTAGACCGTGGAGTTCGATTGTTGTACTGGAACATATGTCAAGAATGGTCGGACACTTGCCTGCATGTCTACATTATCATATGCGTACTGCTTGTAATGAGTGATACATGTATATGGGACCAGCTTTCGATAACCACTAGACGTTGAGGTAGTGGTCTGAATTGTTTTCATATTAAATGTGTTATATTTTCCAACCACAAAGGCTTACTCCAGCATTCTACTGAGCGGAAGGATCATGGTATCCGAACCAACCTACTAGAAACGATCTTGGGGCAGCGATACCAGAGACCTCACTGGAACTTCGAGGAATGAAGCTTACTGCTCCGCGTGGATCCCCTGACGTTCCGCATTGTAACGTTTTGCCCTCTCGACGGTGGCCCTCACTGCTTCACCAACCACCTCGTGAACCGTGGCAGGAGAATATTTGACCGGCTCTCCCTCTTTCCGGAATCGCGACAAGCACTCGCAGACATAGTCCGGGTTGCCAGTGAAGAAGAACGGGATCGAATAGCGCTCCAACCCGGACTTATTGATCACCCTATGTAGAGCAGATTTGTAGTTTTCGTTTGTCATGCGCGAGAATACATTAGCCAGATTGACGATGTATGCCCCAGGTACCGGTTCAACCTAGAGATCGCGCGAGTAAGCAACGCATTCGACAATATTTCCATTCGAGAGAGAGCAACACACATCCAGCCATTGTCCGGTGGGCTCATCCAAAACCTGAAGGCCGCCAGTTCCGTCTTGCAGGAGCAGAGTGATACAACTGTAGTCCCGATGAGCACCAGTTCCCAGCCCCTTCTCAGCTTCACCCACGGGTTGAGGTGGATAGTGCAGGTATCGTAGCGTGGCGACGGCGCCATCGGTCAGGGGATTAAAGAATGTCTCCTCATAGTCCATTGTGAGAGCGAGCACAGCAAAGATATCCTTTGCCAGCTGAAACATAGCGTCATAATATTCCATCGAGATGTGTTTGAACTCTTCTAGGTCGTCGAGTCCCTGGGGCCACCGGTTTGGCCCGCAATTGAGCTTCCTCTGAACACAGTACGGATGATCCTCTGGGAGGTCTGGCCCCAGGAAAAGTCCCTCCTTCCAGTCAGGAGCGCTGCCTGGCTGGGACATGTGCGACTGGAAGGCTTCGTAGCCACGGTTGAAGGCATTGGGGCCTGCCAATGTCAGTTGCTTGTCAGTGGGATACAAAGGGCAATTCGTACTTCGCTCAATCTTCTTCTTTTCAGCGAGTGGTAGGTCGAAGAATCGTTTGGCGCAGTCGAACGTCCGGCGCTGCAACTCTGGCGAGACTTTGTGGCCGGTGATCTGAAAGAAGCCATTGTTCAGACAGCACTCGCGCACTCGTTGCACGAGCTGGGCTTTGGCTTGGCTGTCGTTGCCATAGAAGACGGAGAAATTGAGGATTGGAGGCGGCTGTGGATTGGTCATACTGAAGTAGTATATTGCTTGACACCAGCAGGCCTGTCAACTTATATACAGGTGTTCTCTTCCAGTGCAAATATCCGGTGACAGCACATTGACTGGATTCTTGTATGATATTGGGGTGGAAGTTACAGAAGTATGGATGCGGTGAAGCCAGCTTGTGAGTGCATGCATTCTATGGGATAGTCAGTACATACTCCTGTACAGGGCTTGGATATGGCCCCTTGCCTGATCACCACGAAAGTATTTGGAAGTGCTGAGTTTATGTAATAACATAATTGGTAAGCGAGTGGCCATTGTAAGCCAGCGGCCACCTCATGTATCACATATAAAATGGCACTTTTCAGGACCTTAGTATCTCAACCAATATTATAAATTAATCTTTAACGCTTGGGTCATATTCACTTTACACTATGTAGAATGCCTATGTTTTTCTCTAGATAATTTTAATAATTTTTTTAAGTGTTTAATACAGTGCACATGCAAATACAGCTATATCAAAAGATTCTCCCCTTTCAATATGGATGACAACAAATGATGTAGAATTCTAGGCCTCATATCTATAAACACATTTATGAGACTAGTCTACATTGTAAATTTTAGGCTCTCCTAGCATTCCATTGTTGGGATACTGAGGTCCTGAAAAGTGCCATTTTATATGTGATACATGAGGTGGCCGCTGGCTTACAATGGCCACTCGCTTACTGATTACATTATGCGAGGATAGCCTTTGATTTGTATATTACATCTCTAATGGAATGTTCACAATGCACAGCTCCAAGCAAAGGGAACAAAAAACCTGTTCATGTGGAAGATGAATATGTTATACCTATATATGCACGGAGAATGTCCGCGCTGGACCTGGGATTTGCCCAAAAGAGTAATTTTGAGGTGTCTCGCTTCCCCGTACCAAGTAACTAATAATCCAGCCAATCAGCGCCGGTATTTCTGTTTCTGACAGTTCCCGGGCTAGACTCAAAAAGATCAACAAAAAAAGAATCAGAAAAAGAGGGGGCAAAAGGAGAAGAAAAACTTCGACCTTTAATCTCCTTCAAAGAACAAAAACAAAGACCCAAAAAAAACCCACACTCTATAGTCACATTTCTTGCAACAGCCACCATGGGTAACGTAAGGCTCTCCCTATATGTATATTCTTTCCTCCGGCTTACCACAGGTTCACAGGGAGCCAAAGCCGCATCTAAGCGTGAGCGCAAAGCCAAAGACGCCAAAGGTACCGCAACGTCGCAGCTAAAAGCGGTATGTATCTCTGAATATAGCAAGTGGATATGCTTTCAAGCTGACAGAAAAACAGAACGAAGCTGCCAAGGACATCATATGCATCACTTGCAGGCAGACGTTCCTCAAGACTACGCGTGCTCCGGCTCTGACTGAGCATGCCTCAAATAAGCACAAGAAGACGCTTCAGGATTGTTTTCCTGGCTTTGTAGAAGCCCCTAAGAAATGAGCACGGGACGTTGCACTTTGGTTGATGACTAGAACTTATGGCGAAGATGTGTATCCTATGAGTCAGGAGAATTTGCTTTTTCTTTGTGTTTGTAAGCGGAAGTGATAGCGACGATGTAGCATGAATAGACTATTTGCATTAAATAAGAGACATGATATGTACATCGGTAGGCAGACAGGGCCCATGAGGTACTTAAGCCTGCTGTAGCTGGGAAATTCAATGACTGCTTTTCCGGGTCCCTATCTGCTGCTCTATGCAGGACAGAATGATGAAGATCGATATGGCCTGGATGATTGCATAGATGATTCTACCTGAGGGAGGGATGTATTATTGTCTCACGATACCTTCAAACCCATCCTTACCTATAACTGACTGGGATATTTATTAAGAATTCCCAATGTCCAAAGCAAAGATACATGCATCCAGCGAAAGAGAGTCCAACATGAACCAGGTCTACTTGGTCCATACCCATATCCACTCCAGGAACCTCTTGCCGTTCTCCACGGTCAAACCAGGGTGAGGGAACTCGAGCCTGCCCTTTCTCCTGTCACTCGAGACTTGGACACAATTCCGAAGATCTTTGGATCTCTCTGGTCCCCACTGTGAGAAATTGAATCCGTGTCTCCGGATCTTGTAAAAGACAATAAGCAAGACAAAAACCGGGATCTGTCAAATCTCAATTAGCCAGTCTGCACTCGGGTTGCGGCCCGTAGTGTTCGTGCCGGAGTCCAAGGAAGGACGTACACTGATATAGGACGCAATGAAGGTCCGGACATCGAATGGCTCTGTTAGGAAGGCATTGACCCCGTTGAATATGAGCAAGATGATACATGCCACCATGCCAAAGCCCGCCTTTAACCATTGCGCATGCGATTTGTACGGGTATCGAGGATGGTTTCGGTCATATATCCCGGCCTGCGTCTGGGGATTGTTGCCGTACTTCTGGGCTTCATCCAGTCTGGAATAAGATCGTTAGAATTGCCACCACATTCGCCGAGAGCCAGGTAGATACATACGTCTGGTAGAAGCACAGGTAGGTCGCGCAGATGGTAGCATAAACAATCAGAAAAGAGACAGTGCAATTGGACGACAGTTCGGTCAATCTCTGATTCAGTATGTTAGCCAGTCCAAAATCTACTCTATTCGATGCGCGCCACTCACCGCACCAGGCGCTCCAGTAGGCCCCAGGTATGCCACCAGCATTACCGCAGCCGAGACTAGGACGGCTCGCATCGGGACCCCTGCACGACATTGCCGGAGCCTCCGTGTGATGAACTCCGGCCCCGTCTGGTCTCGAAGTGCGAGCGTGTGGAGGACTCGAGACGCCACATAGAGATTATCCGACGCACAGGTCGCTGCAGAGAAGAGGAACATTGCGTTAAAAAACTGGCCGAGGGCGGGCAGACCAGCCTCGACGACAGCAATGATGAAGATCGAACGAGCGCCACTGGACTGCCCCTCGCCGTTGATGAATGGGTGGTCGGTGGGCACAAGGAACGACGCGGTCAGGATTGACAGCGCGTACAGCGTAATAATGCGCAGTGAGATCTTCCGCGACGCCATCTTCATGGCCTCGGAGTCGGCAAGGGCTTTACTCTCGGCCGCAGTGACGGTGACCATGTCCATGCCTGTGTATGAGAAGAAGGCTCGTACGCACGCCGTCCTATGTGAAACTTAGTGAGTCGATCATTCTCGGTACAGATGCTGACTATCGGCTATAGTGCTTACCAGACACCAACAAGTCGTCCGGTCCCGCCACTGATTGTTTGGTGGAGGTTCCCATACTCATCTTTCACACGGTAGTCCGAGTTGAAGAAGGAGTACGGGGAATTCCAGTCTAAAATCAAGCCTATTAGCCTCATATTCCCTCTACTTGAGAGGTACTCTTACACTTTGTCCCTAGCGGCTGACTGTAGTATGCATTGGATCGGGCTGTATCATTCCATGCCTGTTAGCGACGAGGCGGAAATCGTAGCTCAAAGACACTCACGTTTCATGACGTTCAAAATAAGCATCATGACGGTCAGCATCGAGATGAATGTAATCTTGATGCATCCGACAATGTACTCGAGCTCCCCAAAGTACTACCATACGGCGTTAGGACAGCACCACAGTGTATGCCATTGCAACTCACCTTAACTGGAATCATATTTACAATGATAACGACCACCAGGAAAACGGAAATCCAGAGTGCCGGACTGGTGTCCATACCAGTGGCCCAGTTGATGAACGTGCGGCCATCGTCGTACTGAAACCGTATTGAGGCTGCTACGGTGACGATTTGATCTGCTGCCATCACGACATAGGAAAACCTTGACACAGTTAGCAAAGAGTCTTTGCACACCCTATGAGGGACATCACCAGTATATCCAGCCAACAGCAAGACCGACACCCCGATCCAGAAACCGCCGTGGAAATTCCATCATCGGAGCGTTGACCGGCATCAGAGCGGTCATCTCGCCCAAGGAGGAGATCACCGACGAAATCACAGTGCCCATGATCACGTAGGCGACCACTGCGCCTCCAGGACCAGCAGCAGCAAGACATTTTCCGCTGGTCAAGAAGAGTCCTAGAGGGATATGGTTATTCGATCGACTCAAGGTATAGAGAGCGGGAGAAATACCATTGCCGATAGTTCTACACGAGTAAGAATGATTTGTCAACAATGGATATCCTAAAAGATTGTCGAGTATAGGCAACATACCCAGTAAATGCAATCATCTATCCCGCGGAAACATGCAAGGTTAGCCCGAAGTGAAGCTATAGTGGCATTTTATGTTGCATTTGACATACATTGATCTGTCTCTCGTTCAAGACCCGCCTACAGGCTGTTATAAGTCAAGGACTTTCTCAGGCTGGCCAAGCAATAATCTCTCACCAAAGATTGTGACCTTTCTGGTCGCGAACATCTTCCTCTTGTGGTCCATCACCCGCGGTGTCGGTGTAATCAAGATCAAACCCAGGACTCTGTATAGTAGAGCCCTCGTCCTTCATATCGTGCTCGGTGTGCTGCCAATCGGCCGCCATCTTGAGGACAAAAGAGCGATCGAGTCGGAGAACTGGTATACGGCTTTGTCCCTTTCTCTGCAGCAGAGGAAAAGGGCGGGATGGGACAGGATGGAAATACTTCGGCGCTGCTTGGGCTGCCTCATGCGCATCGGATCTCCTCAGCCTACTCAGGATAAAGATAGACCGCAATACCACCCATAAACATCAGGAATACGAGCTCGGCAGCTCAGCTAGTGATCAACACCAATAATCGTGGGAAAGATAGATTGAACACTGCATGAGATGTCCAATTATGTTAGACGCGGGATCCTCTAATGCAGGATTGGCGTGTTAGTAGGCCGGGGATGGCCAACCACCGCATCTGTATGGATGATAAGGATGCTGGACGTGCTCCTGTCTGTCCCACCAACCATCTCATCTCGGCCATCACATTCCCAGTTCATTGCCCGGCCTGTGATTAAGCCTCATGCGGGGTTCACGAGGCGTCGACCATCGACGATGAAGGAAAATGGAGTGTCTGGCCTGGCCCAAGCGATCCGTGCCATAAGTTGAATAGTTCCCCACAAGAATCCACTCTGAGGCTTAATTTTGATCTCCCACAGAACCGGGAAAAAGCACTCCCTAGTGTTTATTGCTCTTCAAAAGGAAATGGCGACGGCTTCGCCCTCGCCGATATTTTCGAGTCTGACCGGAATCTGGAGTCTGTTGGCTCTGCGCAGTGACATCGACGATATCATCCTTGAGCTCCTAGGTCGCTTCAGCCTCGAGAAGATCTACGCCGACGCAGACAAAGAGTCGTATGCGGACTTGATTTTAACGTTATTAGTTCAGATCCGAGTGATATTCTTCATCCAGCGCCTCACACTCCCCCCGGTTGGCAGCATCCCCGTGGATTTGTCACTCGGCTTTCTGGTAAGCTGGGAGGTGACGGTGCGGACGGTAGAATTCATCCTCCAGATCGTCTTGGAAGCGCGTGAAGTTCTTTGGGACTCCCCATTGCGCGACGAATATCTCTCGCGGCTGGTGCTATCGACCGTCCAGATTCTTCTGCTGCACCCGAAGCCCCCGCCCAACTCTCGGCTCAGAGATCGTCGAGACCGATTCGCGCGAGTCCACAGGGCTCTGGAAAGAGTGTGCGACAATTATCCAGATACCAGTTCATCTTTTCTAGCAATCTGTCGGGCAATCGCAGACGCTCTTCGCGCCGAACCGGATGCTCTGTCGCTTCCCCCGCGGCTGAAGCAGGAATTGCCATCCTTGACAGGAGATCTAGTACGTAAGAGGATTTTCCGTTGCTGCCAGGTTACTTTGGCTCTCGACAGGCATGCTCATATAATTGCTGGTGAACAACTAGTATCCTCTGCCCGACTGCCTCTCCTCGTCCTCCGTCGCGACCATCGTCCCCCAGCATGGTTCTTCGCAGAGCTGGTTATCGCAACTTCTGGGTCTGTACGACGTGTCGCAATTTGTTGTCGGCGCGAATGTTCAGTTCGCAGTGAATACCAGAAAGGTCTGTGATCCGAAACTGGAACGGGCATCGAAGAGCAGTCGCGATGCCGTGCTGCATGCTCTCAATCGCATCCGGCTACCTCCCTATGTCTCCGCGGGCCATCTCATGCCGATGATCAGCGAAGATTTTCGAATCATCCTGCCTGATACCCCTAGCCTCGTGCAGCACCGGCACGACGGAAACATGGTCGATGCGCTGGAGGCGTTGCGAGAGCGACTGGGTCATCGACTGATGGTTCACCGCGTCAGTGATGGAGCCATGATGCACAGTGTGTCCCAGATAACTAAATATATTGAGCTCTTGGACGACCCTGGCGACCAGTTGAGATCAGCCAGCCCGGCGTTGTACGTCGTTAACTGCCAAGAGTCCCATTTACTAGGCTCGTCACAGGTCCGACAAATCGCAAACCTGACTCACCTTGTATGTAACCCTTGTTCTTGCAAGTCGTGACCTAGGCTGAACCGATTCTAAATAGGATGATGCCGGCGGCGCGTCAGGGGTTGCCCTCCCCCTTGAGTCCAAGTGTGCGTTCTGTGGCTCGGCAGTCACCATGGTACGCGAAGTATCGCTAGCGAGGTATACTTGGGAGCATCTCAAGCCGCTCAGCCCAAACGTCGAGGCCATCAATGCGGAAAGGCATCTCCCCACGCAGTTTCTGTTGGCGCCATCGCGGTTCGACCAGCTTCGCCGTGATTCCGGAGCGGCATCAGGCCCGTCATCAGGCCCGTCATCCCCGCCCCCTTTTGGCTTGTCTGCCTTTCCTCAGGGGCGAACAAACGCGCCGCGCGGGGAACCTTGGGTCGATAGTCCACCCCCACTGGGTAACCAAAGGATGAGCGAAACTCCTCCTCCGAGAACCCTTCGGCCGGCGGCCGGGGAACCTCCATTCTCTGCAGATGCCGTGGGAGGATTTGAACCTCTCAGCAAAACGACCACATTCACTCACACCAGCTCATCATCGAGTGCGGGCATCCGAGCCCTCTCGCCCCCTGCTACGTTAGATAAGTCACGGTCCAAGTGGAAGTCGAGGTTCACCTCTTCGAAAAAGGAAACAAGGGACCATGCAGACACTAGCTCCCTGTCCTCAGCGACTCTGGAGACTCAGAAGTTGGAAGAGATCGACTTAAAAAACCTCTGCCGGCGGGGAAAGCATTCAGCTGGAGGAAAATTTGCGCAGAATATTAAAGTAAATTTATCACAAGACTCGACATACTCCCTGTTCTGGTCGCAGTCCTCGATCCAGATCTGGGATGTCAGTACCTGTCCCCCTACCTTCAAGGATACCATCTCACCGGATGGATTCTGCATTCTTGCGGCTGTGACAGGAACACACGTGGCCTATATGACAGGAGACCGAGATCGGAAGCAGACGGTGAGTTCCCCTGCACCCCGATGTGGTGATCGCTTTTGATTCATCTGTATGCGGCAGCTGTGGATCCAAAGTCTGGAGCGGATGTCCACACGTCCGGTGGAGTATCGTGTAGGTCCCACGCCCTGGTGCACAAGCATGACCGTCTCCCCCAGCGGAAGCTTCGTAGCTGTCGGATTCGACAAATCGACCATCGGCTTGTTCGCCCCTTCTGAATGGCAGCAACCGCGGCTCCATCGCGTGCACGCTCGCTATCACCAGGACTGTAAGGATTGTCCTCCAATTGCCACCGTCTCCTTCTCCCATGATGGGCTCGTCCTGGTGTGCAGCACCCGAAGCGAACGGAGCGGAATGATCCAAGTGTTCTTGTCTCATTTCCCATTCTCCGACTTCCAGGAGGTTTTACCCTGCCGGTACCGCGTCCCTCTCCATGAGTCAGAAGATAACGGCATATCATCTGTGATCTTTCGGCCGGGGATGGGTGGTAAAGAGGACATCATCTGTATCACAACATGGACGCAATCTGGCGTTCCCATTCTCGTCCATCCCAATGGGGGCCATCGCACGGAGATCCGTGTGCAGAGTTCTGCCTCGTCAAACCACAAGGGCAAACTCGGCAATCGCATCCAGGCTGCTGCCTTTTCGCCATCGGGAAGTGAGCTCGTCCTGGCTAACGATAAGGGCCACGTATATCAGGTATCCAACTTGGGCTCTATCCCGATTGAGGTTCGAAGGGTTGCTACGTCCAGGGAGTTTACTACGAAGACTGAATCCTTTGCATTGACATACGTGCACCAGACGGACGAGGATCTGATTCTGCTCTCTTGGTCCGATTCATCCAAAGGGGTCGGTTATGTGAAGAAAATCCCAATCATAACCACAGTACGTGCTCTCAGAAGACTCGCCGCTTGATCTGTACTAATCCATGCTTTCTCGCTCAGGGGGAGATCCAGCACTCTCAAAAGTCAAACATTGTTAATGTCACTGTTCATCCGAGCCAGCCAGAACTTCCCGAATTTCAGCCACCAGAGGACAAGGCTCCTGAGAAACGCCAGATTTTAGTCAAGCCCCCCGTAGAGCTCGAGGCTTCGGAGATTAGCCCCCCGCCCATCCAACGACCTTCGAGAATGGGTCTTTTCGGATCGTTGCACGGCAGGAAATAGAGTGCCTCTAGGTTTGGTGTTCTGGCTACCAGCTATGGAGATGAGGCTACTCAGGGCCGGGGAAAGGACCCGGATTGTGGAGGACACTGATCCGCGGAATATATGTGTCCTCCTAAGACTCATTGTGGAATCGATTCCTATTGCTCGCAGAGCGACAACCCATTCAATTCAGCTGCACATGGTGAAAGTGGTGTACTTGTACCCTCCAGTTACAATGAGGCGATTTTCGGTGCATACTATCGTCTCGACTGCAGGTGACAACTCTGGTGCTCTCCGTGTAGGCATGATCTGACATGATAGGTATCTCATCGGAGTATGAGCTCAAATGACGAATATGTTGTGAGCATTTACAGAACCTGTCATGTTAATGATCTCTACCCAAGGAAGCACGAAAATGAAACTATCCGTTGAAATGAGATATTCATCGCCAGTCGAAGCGGATCAAAGTATATGTTATGAACTATATCCTACAGAACCGAGCCTATAGGAATGGTTTTGGCATCTAGCCGAATTATTTCTATTCTATCGTCTTATTTCTCTCTTTGTCGTTGGAAGAGGAAAAGAAATATATACATAAACGTTCGATGGTATCATCCTATGAGTTATTCCCCGTCACCGCTCCCCAAATGTAAGCCACCCAGCCTCCAACCGTCAGTAACAGGAGCGCCGAGAAGCAGTAGATAGAAATCAATTTGTTGCGAGCATAGCATGTCACTGTATGACGCTCACGAATCATGCTAATATGCTCTGGACCTAACGTCAGCCGTTTTTTCCTCGTCCATTGGAGCGGCGCCAAGCTGTCAGTCATCAGAGCCGCGAGCAATATCGCTAGGCCGACAACAACAGACGCTGCAGCGAGAAAAAGGTAAACGCGGACTACTCGTCGATACGAGTCGTCGTCAGCGTCTTGCAGCGCTCCGGTAATGATTCGGATGATGATGTTCATCCTATGGCAAGGTTAGTCTCTCTGTCTTGGTCTGAATGCAAAATGGAATTCACGTACGCATTGTTCATTGTAACCTTGAGGGCATAAGCAGAGCCAAAGACGGATTGATGCCATAGGGTTGTGCGAATGCTGTCAATGATGGAAGTTGGGCCAAACGAAACGGCGATGGCATATATTCCAAACGATGCGGCCGTGCCAGACTTGGTCTCGGCGAAGTTGACCAGAACCATGCTGAGGAACATTCCGATACCGCAGACGCATACTGGGATATGTCAGACAGGCTGAACACATGGTCGACTAGGGAAAACTTACAAACACTGGCGCGATTCCCTAGGACATCGATAAAGACACCCAAACATGGGACCAAAAAGAAACCTGCCAGAGTCAATACGGAAAAGACTGAACGAAAGATGCTGGACCATCATACCTGCATATTGTGACAGAGAGCTGTACCACCCTGCTGTGATTGAGTCCACATTGAAGCGCTTCTCTGCCAGCTCGGTTGCATTCTGGCTAAAGACCGAGGCAGTGGTTGTCTGGAACAACGAGAATGCCATGACAGTCCAGAACATCCAAGGGAGCTGGAAAATTTTTTGAAGTTCAAATTTCTTGTTCTTCTCAGTCAGAACTTCCTTGGTAGCCGTATCCTGCCTTCCTCTGTAATGGATATTGCAGTAGCGGTTGAAGAACCAGAATATGACTGTTGCAGCATTGGTGAAAAGGTTCATGAAGACAGAGGTCCAAAAGACCCAAGCAAAGTTTCCAGTTTTCTATCCAGGTTAGTGATGCCTCCTGAGGTTGCGACAGGACGTCCTACCTTGGCAATGACATTGGCAGTGGATTTGCCGACAAATCCGCCAATCTAGAAGCTTGTGTTAGTGTAACATATTTTAACAAGGGCCAAGTAGGGTCGCACCTTTCCAACCGCTAACTCAAAGCCAAGAGTGGAAGCAAATCCATTGCTTGGGGGAAACCATGAAGAGAACATCTTATACTGGGCGATCTGTGTTGCGATATCTCCAAGGGCTAGGATGACTCGACCGCCGGTCATGAAGTTGAATGAGCGCACGGTAGTAGCTGCAGCAACGAGGATCGATCCGATTGTATAGATGGCATTGCCATAAATGATCATTTCTAGAAAGATGTCAGTCGCCAATAAGGATTTTGCTCAGCAAAGGTGTTGACAGACCTGCACCGCCGACTCGATCCGTAATAACTCCACTGATCAATAACAGCACGGTCGCCATAAAATCCTCACTGGCCTCCAACAGGGAAAATTGAGTGTTGGAGACATGCATTTGCTTTGGCACGGTCAGTGATTGCCTGTAGGGATGTGACCAGTCATCCGAGACCTACCTTTTTGATGGTGCTCTTCATGGCCCCTGTCACTCCAGAGCTCCAATGAGAGCCAAAGCTGATGCATGAGATGAGAAATACAGCAAAGATCTTAGCCAGTAATGGAGGTGCACGTTTGCCATCAACAGCAGTATCGTGCTCTGCCTGGGTAGGGGACGACACGGCTGATGCTTTTGTCTCCATGGTTGACTTGACTGGCTCCATTACGAGGTAGAAGCAAGGCAGTAGAACTCCTCTTAAAAGGAGAGGGAGATAAAAATTAGAAGCTGCCGGAAGACATTGACAAAGGGAAAGAATGTGAAACAGACCAAGAGTCAAAGTGTCGACAACAATGGCAGACTGACGAGCATGTTAAGTAACTCCAGGAAGCAGAAGATGAAAACTCGATCAGATAAGATTCCGACGGACACGGAATGGGTTGTGGGACACCCCCAGACTCCCAGCATTCAGTATCGTTGCTCGAAGCCGGACTGTTCTTAGCCGATCACCTGTATTGGTTCGGACGAGGAGTAGAACAAGCTGCTCATTGGCCAGAGTTCCAAATTGAGTATTGATTGATAAGATTCGGCGACCTTCCGAAGCTCCTAGTGGATCATGTTACCTAAACTGGTTTCGCAGGATCAGATTAGGGGAGTAAGTACTGCTCCGATATCGACTGAGCTCCGGTTGTCGGATGGACATTGACCACGTGGTACATCGATAAATTCGCTCATCAGATAAAAAGCTTGGACTCTTTCACTTAATTCTCCGGAGTTATCTGTCTGACAACTGCAGAAGCTGCAGTTCCTGATTGCTGATAGAATAAGAGAGATCAAGCACAATATATTTGCGTTATATGCTCCATCCGAACACGTACTTGACTGGTTCATTGGCAGTACAGAAGATTCTCTAATCTTCCGCTTTCAAGTACGCGACTTCAGCAGCAGTGGGGGGTCAAAGTGACTAGCAGTAGTCGAGAATAAGAATCATTACTACCTACTAATCACAAAACAGCACGGACAGCTTATCAGAACTGATGGGCTTACATAATGATTGTACAACGGGTAGTTATATATTTCCAACTTATCAACTTATGCTGAGGTCTTGAACCTCACTGTCAGACATAGAGTGACACCCATCGACCTTCCCCCATCGAAATAACGTGTATTACTATGTTTTTAGCGGTGGAGCAGTCACGTCTCGGAATAAATGCTGATATACCATGATGCTTAGTTTGATTAGTAACCTTTTTAAAAGAAGACTGACGATCGTACGGTATATATGAGCAAAGTAACATGGCAGGAAATTCCAGCAAATTCCAGCAATATCAACCAATTAATCATACCAAAACCGGCGATAGTCTGGGAGTTTTAAAAACAAGACAGAAGAAATTTGACCGTCACCATGTAGGATATCTTGACAGAAACGCCTTACCACAAGAATATGGATGGAAAGAAGACCCTGTCGGGAACTCTCCTCCTAATAGCTGACCGTAGAGATGCCTATGACGCAGTGCGACACTTGTATATCAACGACCTGGTTCATATGACTGACACCCGTAGAGAATTATGACGCCTCTTTAGGCGCCAGCATGCCTTGGAAGTTCGAAATATAGGGCTGATACCATAGACGAAAATAGCAACCCGCTAGCTTTCAACTAATGATGTCTATTTTGCACTTCACTTTCTGCAGATGAACAAGACTTGTGTAACTCTATTTCGTGTGCTCGTAAAATTGGAGAAACTCATCCAATTATGATAATTTTCAACGCCGATAACCTCCAATCAAGAAACGCTTCGTATTTGTCTCAGAAGCTGTGCCATATGCCGACCAGTTGGCTGAGACCAACTCAGCCAATGCCGAAGGCGACTCTAAGATGTCTCATGCAACCGATCTTTATCCTTCGATAGTTTGTTGTGCATATAAAGAGCCTCGATACCCTCATAGTCCCCAAGAACTCCAATACTCGTTCTTGAATCAATCAAACAGGGATCACAACCTCATACAATGCACACACCAACTCCTCTCACCATCTGCACTGTGCTTACTGCCCTTGCCACTTGTATCACCACATCGTGGGCTCAAGATGCACCTGCCATAAAGGACTCTACTATCTTGCGCTCGACTGTTAGCTGCCCCGACTGCCCAGAGAGAAACTGCTACAAGTGCACACTCGGACACGAGAAAACCCTCCGCGCAAGCACAGGCGGCCTAGCCTGGGTGCGCTTCCTGGTGGGGTTCAAGCTCCCTGCCCCAGTTACCGATGCAACAAAGTGCACTGTGCAGTTCCCTGCCTTCGTTCGGCCTAATCCGTTCGTCGTGAATGTAACCGTCGCCCGTGCGCTATCCTCCGACTGGGACGAAGACACAGTGGATGGCGAGAACGCTCCTGAATCTGGCAATATCTTTACTAGCATGTTGCTTGAGCCGAATCAAAACATGCAGGCAGTGGATATCACTGCGGCATGTAAGGGTGCGCAGGCCAATGGGGAATTTTCGATCTACGTGGGCACTCAGTCCGACAGTATTGAGATCTGGTCAAAGGATTCTGGTGCTCCTGCGATTCTCCACGTCAG
This sequence comes from Aspergillus oerlinghausenensis, assembly GCA_014250555.1. Classification (NCBI taxonomy): domain Eukaryota; kingdom Fungi; phylum Ascomycota; class Eurotiomycetes; order Eurotiales; family Aspergillaceae; genus Aspergillus; species Aspergillus oerlinghausenensis. The sequence continues at coordinate 72,741 of JAAKEQ010000064.1, forward strand.
TGGGCCTGTGTTCAAGGCATCCTAGTAATTCGTCTTACTGCTGGAATGAATGATGAGACTGCAGTGACGCTGCCAAGCGGTCCGCTGAACGAAAATAGTGATAGCTATTTGCTGATTGGGTTTTTAAGGTGCATGTTCTTAAAGTTTAAGATATCCTTCTAGGATACTATCAGTTCATAGTTTTTATATATCTGTTTCTAGTCCTCCCGCAAAATAGCCTAGGTAGGGACCACACGGGTCCAAAAGCAGCACTGAGTTGGCATATACATGATTGGCCATGATGTTCATTTCATATAATGACGAGGATACTTTCTATGCAGAACTTGGAAATCAAAGTCCCAATTTCTAATTTATCGACTGAATAATGGGGTGTACTAATATCCACGGATCTATGGGATAATCATCGACGTCACGGAAAGCTTACCAGTGAAGGTTGCACTATTGCCACACTCTATCGACATCTCCACAACAGGTTGACTGTAACAGATGGGAGTGCCAGACTCCCTCTTGTCCAACCAAAACAGTGAAAATAGACTGCGTGTGTGGCTATCAGAACGCATCCCATGTGACTGTTTTGGCTATGTCACCGGGCACTGACTTGACTTTCCGCGACAACCCTTTTAGGTAAATTGGAATCGGAATCTACTATTTCAGGGATTGATTCTTCCTACGGCTATGACCATACCTTTGGACTATGTCTCAGAGGGTCCGATGGTAGTCGGATTCTGAAACAGCCATACTGGAGGCTCATCTCATTGGACAGCTTTGATCCTCAGGGTTTCTGAGATTCTGATCTCTCCGTCCCATACTACTGCTAATATATGAAATTTGATTATTGGAAATGTTTCGCCGCCGGGTCACACAGCTTATTCATTATGTGCGTGGAGTCGGAAACCTCAAGTCATGAATTCTAGTTTGACTGTTACACGTAGGGCGGCACAGCCTCCAAGCAGCAAGTACGGCAACTGAGCCTCCTAGAGCACCACTCCCACAAACTTCTCGAGCAGGTAAGATGTGGTTATTCAATGTCATCGAGGTATGATGCTCAGTGTGCTATTATGAGTATTCAATCCCAGTACCACACGGATATGTGGTCACAAATCCGGGGGATGCGGAGGCTGTCGTGTCATCGATTGGTAAGCCCTTGTTGAACTATTGAACAATGCTGATGCTCTTCGCCAGGTGCACCGTCGGTTCTCAAGTCGCAAATTCTGGCTGGAGGACGCGGCAAGGGAAAGATGAGCAGTGACGGCAAAGGAGGCATTCGCATTGTAGCAACGTGAGTGTAGTGGGACAAACTCATCTGATCCCAGAAGTTGACATGAGAGCAAACAGACCAGAACAGGCGTTTCAGAATGCGTCCAGAATGCTTGGTCATTACCTGACCACACAGCAGACGCCACCACATGGCCTTCTTGTCAGAAAATTGTATATCTATAAAGCAGTCGACGTCGAGCAAGAGTTCTATCTTTCGTTGACATTCGATCGCGAACGGTACAGCCCGGTTATCCTCATCTCCGATCAGGGTGGTGTGAACATCGAGTCCAACCAGGACAAGCTGCACAAGTTCTGGTTTAACCTTTCCCGGGGCATCACTGCCGAAACCATGGCCGGGATCCAGAGGCAGTTGTGCTTCACAGACAAGGAAATGCCGACTATCGAATCAATAATCAGACAGATGATCAAGCTTTTCGAGGAAAGGGATGCCATTCTCCTGGAATTGAACCCGCTTGTGCGGACTCCTGAGGGAAGCTTTGTCTGTCTTGATGCCAAGTTTGATTTTGATAACGCCGCCCAGTTCCGTCAACCGGAGATCTTCAGTAAAGAAGAACGCATGCCGGGCTTTGAAGACGAATACGAGGCTCAAAAGCATGGTCTAGTATATATCCGGCTCAACGGCCACATTGGGAATATCGTCAATGGCGCCGGACTGGCAATGGCAACTAACGATCTGATCAATCTACATGGCGGAAAATGCGCCAACTTCCTCGACATTGGAGGCAAAGCAACCACGGAGACACTGCTGAAGGCTTTTGAGATTTTGAGCCGGGATCAACAAGTTCGGGGGATTTTCGTCAACATCTTTGGAGGTATGTGTACTCCTGCATAATGGAAAGCACTGCTAATGAATCAAGGCATTGTTCGTTGTGACATGATTGCCGAATCCATTATCCAAGCAGCACACGCACTAGGAGGGTTCAGGGTTCCTGTAGTAGTCCGACTGCAAGGCACTAACTGTGATGCGGCCATGAAAATGGTAAGCCAACATAGCTTTTCCCAAGGAGCAATCAGGCTCACCTATGGATTGTAGCTCTCAACATCGGAATTGGACATCAGCACGGATACCGACCTTGAGAAGGCAGCTAAAAGAATAATTGGGCTTACATGGAGCTAAACTGGTGGTAGGATTGCAAGCAGTCTGTCGTTGGTGCTCAACAAAAGGAACCTGCTTATAAAAGCGAACAGATATATGGATTATATTGACAGATAGTAGTATGTACTGGTTGCATTGGTAATATCAAAAATCTGAGACATGTGGATCTCATGATCGACTGCACTAGCGAGGGTCTGACTGATGATCCCGTTCCACAGTCCACACTACTCTGGTCTGAGATTGATTCACTTACCGTTACGGAGTACTCAGAGGGCATTCCAAATCCAGTATAAGATTTTGGAGATATCATGCTCTCTCTCCTCAGTAGATCCAGTCTTTCGCTGCTGAGTGCCTGTTCGTCGCAAAATATATTGTCATTTGACATTCAGACCAGGGATCATTTGTATCTCTCCTTCCTTTGTTGACTTTGAAGCTGAGCTGTGCCTGGTTTGCTGGCTGTATCACGGTTGAAGGGATCCTGAGGCCTGAGGCCTGGACCACAATGACCTTTCCCGATACCGGCTAGTGTGACGGCGGACAGCCAATGAAATGCCGCCATCGAAATGACAAAGTACCATGATGACGTTGTGGCCTTGGTTCCTTAGGCCTCAGGGTGTCTCTTCCATGTTTCGAAGTTGTTTCTCTCATTTCTCATTCTCCAGCAAGCCCCCGGTGGTCTTGGCCTCTGATCAACAAATCGATTCGTCTCTCAGCAACTTTTCGGTTTCCCTTTTCCATTCCAATGGCGGTCTGTTGAGATCTGGCCAAGAACAGAATTAATCATACCTGTACGGTCTCTCTTGAATTCTTGAGCCATGTGCTAGTGAGAGAGATGAAGAACAAACCATGAGATGTTAGAGATCTCGGAATTTAGCACACCAGGCTGCAACCCTTCCCCCGAGGTCGCTATGGCACAGGAGCGAGAATTCTACAAGTACGTGCCACGTATCCGCTTACCCAAGAGAGTCAGGTCATCTGATTCACTGCCAGATATTGCCAGCTGCCTCAGCGTCCGGGTCTCCTCCATCGGCCACCACCATCTCCTCGGAGCGAAATCGATGCGGAGCTGCTACCACAATCATCACAAGACACCACTTTGACGGCGCTTGCGCAGCTCGGAGCTTTGCGATTGAATGCCCGACGATGCATGATCTCCCTCTTCGACCGTCATACGCAATATATCCTCGCGGAATCGACTCGCACATTGAGTCTCCAGGATGACAGGGTCCATGTCGATGGTGATGGCTTGTGGCTCGGCAGCAGTGTCATTCCCAAACCAGATGGGGTCTGTCACTATTGCTGCGAGGAGGATCAGCTCAACGCCGGGCCAAAGGGTCCGAATGGAGGATATACCGCATTGGTCATTCCGGATATGACCAAGGACGACCGGTGCAGCAAGCGACAATATGTGGTGAACGCGCCGCATCTGAGATTCTATGCTGGAGTGCCTATTATGAGCCGTCGGGGCATTGCCATCGGCGCATTCGCAGTGAGTGACGGTCAGCCTCGCGCAGGGTTAGATCCGCTGGAGATTCGGTTTATGACGGACACCGCGGCTGCCATCATGAATCATCTGGAAATGATGCGCTCTCATGAACAGAATCGCCGTGGGGCCAAAATGATTGCAGGATTGGGAAGCTTTGTTGAGGGAGCGACGTTCCCGTCGAGCAGTCTCCGAAGACACGTACACACGCACGGTGAGGATGAGGCACAGGAGTCAGAGAACCCGCAGAACATTATCCCACAGACACGACGGCATCAGCCAACACTGGCGGACGGTCGCTCCCCCCTCAAGGAACGAAGCCATCACGGGGAGGCCGCTGTGTCTCCATCAGGTACCGTCATCTATCCTGCTGACAGCGTTGAACAGAAAGCATCTCTAAACTCTTTTGACAGGATCTCATGAAGGACAGGAGTCTGAGAAACGACCTCGAATCTCCTCCGCGCCCAATCACCACCGTCAACCGGAGATCACCCTGGCGTCTGGTACTAGAGAGATCATTTCACGCGCGGCTCGTGTTCTACGCGACTCTTTAGAGGTGGAGGGCGTTGTTTTCTTCGACGCCAGTGTCAACTCCTACGCGACTTTGGTCCGGAACTCAGACGGTCGCCATTCGGACATGGAGAGTAGTAGCAGCACAGGTGACGCCAATTCCAGCAGTGACAGTGACAATCCAACTACCGGACACTCGTCAACCGAGACGGACGACTCGGCCGTGTGTGGAGTGTTGGGATACTCCACGGCGCAAGATGATTCCGAGGAATTGACCGGGCCAATGCGAGAATCGTTTCTTCGATCACTCCTCCGCCATTATCCCCGCGGTGCTATCTTCAATATTGATGAGAACGGAGGGGTGTCGTCTAGTGAGGGAAGCGACAGTGCCTCCGCAAGCTACGTCTCTCGAGAGATCGTTTATCGTCGTGACGAGGGCTCCAAGGTTCAGCGACACTGGAAACAGAGAAAGCGGGAGCGATTGAGTCTCAAGGAAGAAAACAAGACCCTGATCAAAGTGTTCCCTGCGGCCCGCAGTGTGACCATGTTCCCTCTCTGGGACTCACGGCGAAATCGCTGGTTTTCAGGGCTCTTTGTGTGGACGGCTGCGCCGCGCGTCTTTAGTCTGACAGGCGAGTTGGCTTATCTGTACGCCTTTTCCAACAGCATCATGGCGGAGATCCATCGGTTGGATATCGAGTTGGCGAACAAGGCGCACGCCACTCTCGTTGGAAGCATTTCTCATGAATTGCGCAGTCCCCTGCATGGCATTCTGGGCAGTACAGAATTACTGACCGATTCCACGATGACACCCGCCCAGGTAGCTCTGGTCAATACCATCGAGCACTGCGGTCGGTCGCTGCTGGACATCATCAACAATATGCTGGACTTTGCGAAGATCAACCAGTTCACTCGCAAATCCCGATCGTCCCGGTTCAAATCGACGCACGCACTTCGTCGGCGGCCGGGGTTGCCTGCAGGCATCGCTTCCAAAGATAAGCCCTGCTTGGGAGTGGTCAATCTGATCTCAGATGTTCAGCTGGATGCCGTGCTGGAAGAAGTTGTGGACAGTGTCTTTGCTGGTCATTGCTTTTCCGCCAAGGGGGGGCTCGTTGCCCGACCAGCTCCACAGGTTCCTGCCTGGGATAGCGACGGAGATTTAATTATGAAAGGTGCTACAGAGCGACCGCTTTCTGCTTTTAATGAAGCACTCACCATCATCTACGATGTTGAGCCCGGTGTGCAATGGCTGTTTGAAACACAGGCCGGTTCATGGCGTCGGATCCTCATGAACCTCTTCGGTAACGCCCTCAAGTACACACAGTCGGGTTACATCTCTGTGACGCTGAGGTGCAGCTCGACACCGTCCAACCCTAAAATGAAACGATTGGCTCGTGGAGATGGGATACGGGAAGGCATGGGGAGTGTAACTTTGACCGTCAAAGACACCGGACAGGGCATCGACAAGCAATATTTACAGAGCAATGTGTTCAAGCCATTCTCGCAGGAAGACCCTCTCTCGCCGGGGAGTGGTTTGGGCCTCAGCATTGTCCATCAGACTGTGGTGTCACTTGGTGGGAAAGTCGACATAACCTCCACTAAGAGTATCGGGACTGAGGTGACGGTCACGATGGATTTACCGCGCACTCCTCAGGCAGAGGTGGCGGATAACGAACGCGACGCCAGTATCATCCGCAAAGCAAAAGACCGAGTACGTGGCAAGTCGATTGGACTGATCGGATTTGGATCGTCCTCCCAACAAGAGGATGAGGCACTGGTTCTCTTGCGCTCATCCCTCCTTCGAATGTACAAGGAGCATTTCGGGATGGAAGTCGGCATCGTCTCGTCGAGCGTGTCGGGTCAGCAGGTGTACGACCTATATTTGGTCCGACAAGCCAACCTGGACGAAGTGGATCAGATTTGTCGGCAGGTCACAATGGCCGAGAGTGACTCGCGCAGCCCGCCAATGATCGTCATTTGCTCGACGCCTCAGATGGTGCAAAAGCTATCAACCACCGCGAGTCAGCGACCGTCGACGTCGATCTACGAGTTTATCAGTCAGCCATGCGGACCGTCCAAGATGGCCAATTCACTTCTGGCTTGCCTCAAGCGCCAAAGGGAACGGCCGTCTTGTATGACGGCTGGCGGGCTTGACACTGCGTTTCTCACCGCGGCTCAAGCGAGCAAACCTAGGCGGCACAGTGAGAATGTGTCGCGGGTTGACTTCTCCTTGATGCCGGAGAAGGCCATCGCTTCAGTGACTACCACTAATGTTGATGATTCCGCTATGGAAGTATCAACGATAGAGGCAACCAAGAGAGTTCCCTCCGTCCTTTTGGTGGACGACAATGACGTGAATCTGAAGCTGTTGGTGGCTTTTATGAAGAAGGCCAAGTTTCCTTACCGTACGGCTTCCAATGGACTCGAGGCTCTGGAAGTATACAAAACGAATGCCGGGTACATCCCCGTTGTTCTCATGGGTGAGTGGTCCTATTACTACTGATGCTATCTAACTAACAAATTAGACATCTCCATGCCGGTCATGGACGGTCTCGAGGCGACGCGGGAAATCCGCCTGTTCGAGAAGATGCATCGCGAAGGAAGCACCAATGCTGGTCATTCGTGCTTCAAACCCACGACGGTCATCGCGCTGTCGGGGTTGGGCAGCGCCCCGGTGCGGCAGGAGGCCTTTAATTCCGGCATTGACCTCTTCCTGTCCAAGCCGATCCGCTTTCAGGAGTTAGTCAAACAGATCGACGAGCTCATGCATTGATTTAGGGTTCATGTTGGCAGGAAATCTATCTCAGACTATCTAAGCAAGGTCACCATTACGCATTAGGATGGCGGAGTTGGGCGTTTGTCATATATAGGTAGGGACGACACACTAGTAAAGGTATCTAGCAGGCAAGTCGTTCCTGTCATCTTCTGGCAAGTTAGCATCAACCTTGGGGCTCTAGGTAAACAAACAGGACCAGGATTTATAATCATTTGCGCGCTCCTAGTAAAGCCTACTAGCACTTCTCCCCAATTTATCAAGAGGAGAACTATGCAGTATGAAAATTAGGAATAATATAGTCTATTTGAAGTAGTCTCAATGAAGCTATCCTTTGAATATGCTATCACCACTCAGACGCAGAACCTTCTGGCTTCTGCCAGGTTGTATATCTATAAACCCCAACTCTATCCACCGACTCGATGGCTATTCTTTTGCTCTCTTTCCCCGCATACTCGGCGAACATCTTCTCAACCGAATCGGCGTCGCTCCGCAAACCAGGTTCCTCGAACCGGTCCGCAACCAGACCCGCGATGGAAAGCCGGGCCTGCACATCCGGGACTTCATTTCGGGCACTCCACGCCGCGATCCCCGTAAGAACCAAGCCGCACACGACATACAGTAGACAGACCACAACCATGGTGACAAGCGGGGCCGCAGGAATGCGTGCCACGAGCAACGTCTCTCGATCCTGGGCGGCCAGCGCCGGCTGTGCGCCTAGTGCGTCTGCCCCGAGGGCGATGGTCGCTTTGCTAAGAGCCAGGGCGACTTTTTCCGCGAACTCCTCGGCTGTATCACTGAAGATCGCGGTGCCAACGGCCTGCTGGAAGAAGGGGAACCAATCTTGGGTCTGCGAAATGCTCGTCTGCCAGATGTTGCTGACGGAGGTGTTGCTAACCGTGGGCTGGAAACGGGTCACGGTGTTGTTTAGGCGGTCGTACTCGATATCGTGAATGGTCGTGTTGCAGCCCAGGACATAGGTCGGGACGCCGTGGAGACTTTGCACAAACTCGGTGGAATTGGGCGTCTTTCCTCCGGATAGGTTCACCATGGACGCTAGAGCGAAGTAGTACGGATTGCCGGTGCCGTAGTTGGATACCACCTTCCCCCTGAGGTTTTTGCTCATGCTTTCATCCTCGAAGAACGCCGCCTGCAGAGTGGGTGAGTTGATGAACCCCGCAAAATCAGCGGAGCAGTTGAATTTGACCGACGAGGCTGCATTTTGCAAGGCGCATTTCGACGAGATTAGCTGGCACTGCGTGCGAGCACCGTATGTCTTGGCTGTGAAGTCTCGGGCGAGCAGGGATGCAGTTTCGGGGACCCCCAGGTAGGTGTAGGGCGTCTTGTGCTGGCCGACGTATGTGTATACTGTCGCCTGGTCGGAGACATTGTTCATCACTTGGAGGGAGGTCGTCGCATTTGCAAGAAAGGAGCCTGTGACGGCTAATGAGATGCTACAAACCGGGCCGGTCGCGTCGACCCGCTGTGCTGCCACAGAGTTGTTACCTTTCAGACACTGGGGCAAAAGGCCGAAGCCGTAATCTGCATGACTGGTGACTGAGGATACCCGAGTAAAGGGCACAGTGGTCGTTGTAAGATGGAGCCAGGTGTCTGCAGCAGTGACCAGTAATCTGGCCCGAATTAATCAGAGATGCCGAGTAGAACTGGAGAGATGGACATACCCTAGGAGGGTAGCAAATACAGCAACCGTCGACGCTGCTCTGAGAGGCGGCGTCTGCCGTTTACCCCCCTTATTCCGGGACAGAAGATAACAGACCCATTCCCACATTGCACCAAGAAGACTTCCATCAATGAACTTCAAAGTCAAAGACAGCTGATACGGTGTGGGCAAGCCATCTGCACGACCCCGCTGGATGTCACGGAATAATCGACGCGCGATTGGAAACGAAGCGAGGACGATCACAAAGCCGGACAACATGGGAGCCACGGAACTGGCCCAGGACGTACTGAATAGGATCACGCTCGAGCTCAGGTTAACGTAGAACACATTCTTCTCATCCTCGGCAGAGGGTAAGCGGAGATTTGGAAACGGGGGATCGCCATGGTAGAGCCGGTAATGGAACACCAGCGCCAGGAAGACAGCAGTCAGTGCGGAAATGGGGACGGTGATGAAGAACCAGCTCCATGCGATTCCAGCTCGGTGAGAGGTAATTCCTTGTGAGCGTGTAGACTCTGGTTTGTGCCGCAGCAAAGTAGAGTCACTTTCAGACACGAGGTTTGGACCTGGTTGCGCCATGGCCAGGGACGATATTTGACAGCTGTCGTTCCATAGATGGGATGTCCGAGAGAGAGATAATATCTTGATATTCAGAGGGAATCGTGGAATTTATCAGGCGACAAAAATTGGGGCTGAAACGGCGAGCTCATATCAGCGTCAAGGCTGAGCGTCTAGGCTTAGCTCTGCATCCTATCACATCATATCCAGGCAGCACTGGATCAGCACTCCGGTAGATTATAGCTGATTCAAGGATACAACGACTGATCGCGCCAGTTAGGATCATTCTCCCAGAATATAGCAGCGCGCTAGCGGCCCCATTAATGCAACGGACCATTTTCGGCAGACTGTGCAGATTGCAGACTGGGCTTTCTACCCTGTTTATCCGCAGTCATCTTGGCTTAGCAAACTGAAACACTATATTAAACGCTCGTAATAAAAATAACTAAGAATGGAGACCTTGGTTCAAGTTTTGAATGCTTGAATCAACTGCCTTGCCTGTGCCTGTGTATTGGTCACCAAAGTGCCGGCATCGACGACAGATCCAATCTGTCCAACTCCAGCGCCACTATAAAGCTTGTCAGAGCTGTACAGAATTTGAGACAACAAGGGAAGATCTTACGCCCAAATGATGGACGATGGTGCTCCGACCATGTCTAGTTCCTTGTTCTTGTTCAACTCAGCATCCCGTTTCCGATGGACCTCAGACACAATCGCGCGCCCGGAATATTGGCTCGGCCAGAATTCAGCCTTGCCTTGAATCTCATCATGTACACGGGATCTAGCGGCAGTTAGTCATCGTGACTATCACTCCTGTCCCCATCACAATTCCACTTGCGCCTGCACAGACGTGGTGCTATTAGCTCAGATCCGCAGTGATCGAGTTGAATGCGTTGACCTCACCTAACATCAAGGCAGCTGCGACCCCCCTGCCATCCATGATTCCTCCAGCTGCCAGCAGTGGAATGCTCCTCTGTGGATATTCGCTCCTCACCATATCCGCTACATCCGGAAGCAAAGTCATCAGACTAGCCCCCTGCTTGAATTGATGGCCTCCGGCATCGGATCCTTGAACAGATAGAATATCGGCCCCATCGTCGATGACTCTCCACCGTGCCAATCTGAACAATCACTTTGAGTCCCCAATTCCTGCCTGTGTTCTGCAGTGCCTGAATAAGCTCCGTGTGCTGCGATCGATGGGTGTACGCAAATAGCCAGACCGCTACAGGTCGATATTCATTGACAAGTTGGACAAGGTTATCCTTCCACATGCTGGATTTTATTGTGAGACAGCCGACCCCAATGGGTAGGAGTGCATTCGAGTCGACGATACCGAACAGCTCCCTGGCGTAGATCAATTGGTGGCGGAGATTTGCCAGCTCCGGGGATGACGAAGTGAAGTCAGCTCCGCCGCCAATGAGACCTGGATGATTAATTGGTTACTGCTACTGCCATCCTGGCATCTGTCGCACCCGCCATCGGTGCATTGCATATCAGCGGCCGGGATGTCGCGGGAAAGAATTGCTGAAGCGTTTCGGCTCCAGTGGACATGATGGTTGATACGCTGTGATCTCACAATTGAGAGACATAGAGAAGGATATCACGCATCTCGATAGTGAAATGGATATATATATTCAATTGTCCTACGTATCAGGTTACCACGGGATTTACTCCTAGAGACTGGGGCTGACGCCACTCGGCCGCCAGGGCTGACAGTGACGCTGACACAGATATATGGGTGGATTGGATTACAAGAGAGAACACGACGAAAACCGATTCGTTGACCAACGGTGATTTGTAACGTGCAGTTGGAATGCGGATCCTCTTACTGCCTGCAGTTTGAAATGTTTCCGCACCTGAATCTGACACTCTACGGAGTACTCTGTAGATATTGATACATGACATTGTGCGATAGATGTTGAGCTGGAACAAGGGATAAGAGTTCGGATATTTGTTGGAGTATTGATAGCACCTCTATTTCTTACAATAATGTGTTGAGCTATATATGGTAGTGCTGAGAACGTCCGTATTATTGCCTCCCCATAATCTTACGATCTGAAGCCTTCTCAATCTTTAGTACAAAAGACAAGGCCGAGGACGATCTGGTCCAAAAAATTCATTGACATATATTCATCAAGCTCGGGTCATGCTTTGTCCTCTGTCAGAATAGCAGTAACTGTATACAGGTAGTTTCTAATTCAGCTTCACAGGTCTGTTCCCGTTTGCCTAACTCAGACTCTCTGAGTAGTCCTGATCCAAGTCAGAACAATGGCATCCTGGCGGTATTCACATAATCCACATTCTCAGCCGCTGACTCAATACGTTCATGACAGGTTCCAAAGATCCGATCCCAAAGTCGAGTCTGCTTGCCGTAGTTGTGACTCTTCCGCCAGCCCTTTCGATGATGCAAGTCATGATCCTCAATGACAATCTCGGCATCGAGCCACTGCAGTAGCCAGCTGAGCGGCGACGGGACGGTCAGATGCAAGCGCAGACCGCTGTGCCCAAACACCTCTGCAAAAACAACATACTCATGGCAGATCCACCACTCGTAGAAGCCCATCGGCAGGCCCAGCAGCCGCAGAGTGAAGTAGGTCATCATCGGCACCCCGACCATGTCGCCGAATTCCTGCTCGTGGTCCGCGTATGCCGTGAGCAAAGGGTTGGGGTGCTTGGTCAGGTGGTGAGTGCGGTGATACTTCCAGAGGAAGCTGACGTCGTGCATGAGGCGATGGTACCAGTAAAACCAAAAGTCGAGCACGATGCCGTACAGTCCGACCTCAACCGGTAACCAGTACCAGTTCATCTGTGAAGGAAGTTGACTTGTCTGATAGGAGAAGTACACCGATAGCGCCAAGCGAGAACCGGTCGTTTTGTACACCGAGGCCACAACCTTGCCGACCCCGACGTCAGGAACGCCGTCTCGTTCATGTTTGTCGCCATCTAGGAAGCCGTATATGTGACCGAGTCGCCGGAGTATGTGTACCTGGTAGATGACGATCGCATTGAAGGCAAACATATACAGATTAAAGGTGGCTAAAGGACCCAGGTTGCGTCCTGTGTACCATGCGTAGGCCTGGTGAAACAACAGTGGTAGGGACGAGTAGAAAATAACCCATAGATTGAGCGACCACTGTGGCATGAATGGGATTGGTTCATTCTTGGAGTGCACTGGTACCTCTTTGTCGAGTTCTAAAGGGTAGGCGTTGAGTATATGAATGAGCCAGTGTCCGAGACTCCAGGTATCCTTGCTGGCAGTACGCCAGGTGGACTTCATCGAATCTTTAGGGTTGCCTTTGGTCTCCATTGCTGCGATGGCTGCGAGGGCTTTGTAAATCCGTAGGAAGCCTGAGCGAGGACCTGCACCTTTAAGTAGGTTTGTCGGCTTCGATTACAGGTCATCGGCAATCTAGAGATACTAGAACATGTGAAGAGACTAGCAACATCCCACAACGTCAGTATATGTGGATCTTGGTTCCCAACAAAATCTCTTCCACATATGAATGGAAGATCAAGCCCGTCGATCTGGAGACTACTGTGGACAATCAGCATGTGAGGCTTGATGAGAGTATGTCACTCTCCACAACGAACCACCCCGCTTGAGGTATGATCATACCTCGGAGATCAAGATTTACCCTCGTCGAGAATGATATGTTTGCGTACGAAGTAGGCAAATAACCAGGCATCAACTGAAACCGCTTGGGATACCCTGTGAGGCAGCAGAATCCCGGCGAGGGCTTACATCCCATAACCAGATTGAATTGAAAGAGGGGAGTACTCGGACTAACCCATCTCACATCGACTGAATGACCCAGAAGACCGATAATTTGGGGAGGCCTAACCAGGGTCCACCGATTTAGCGTTCGCAACCATTTCCGAATCGGGTAATATCTCGACTATCCCGCAATGATGCTATGTTTGAGGTTGGTCTATGCTTGGCGATCAAAGGACGACGAGGGTGGCAATTCAAGAATGGTCATTGTCTTTTAATTGTACTCTGTAGAGCGCAAGTGAGTGCAAGCGACTATCAGATCAATCGCCAGCAACTTGCGATCAGAGCCACCACCACTCCAGTAGCTCCTCTCACGAAAACCTAACGATCCGCCAGAATACATCAAAATACTATACCCCACCAAAAGACCACGTTATAGTCCTCGTAGGTATCAAGTGTCGGATTTTTGAGTCGCAGTATTGTGAATCAATGTTAGGTGTGACGCATAGCACTTTCTACTTGAGGCTTGCAGCTAATCAACTCGGAATTCCCGTGAGTATGCGTTGACGGCAGCATATCCCGGTACATGTGAATCAATGTTCGTAACTCTTGTGAGATCAACCAACAAACACGTTGGGGGATTCGCCAGGCCATGGAATCTCGGGGGAAGAAAGGCTATCTTGTGACTGTACTGAGAGCCGTAGTCAACCAAGCAGCAAACGCGGTGAAGAAATGCGTTTCACGATTCGTCGCTTTATTGCAGTACTCCAGTAATGCGAGATATGGTTCCCAAGCTGTGCTTCCCATTGCATGTACAAGCTTTGCACAATCAACTGGGCAGAGGTAGGGCGGCTGCCTCGTGTCTTCTGACAGAGACGCGCTTCCTTGCATGATGCATGCGTAATATACACAATGATCAATACCAAAACAATGGCCTAGTTCATGGCTTGCAGTGCGGCACATTCGAAAAAGCCACAGCGATGATAATAACCGTGGTGATGAATCGATATTTGGGAGGGAAGACAATGCAGCTACCGCGGCTGTTAATGGTGCAGTAGCCAAGGACGACGTTTCGCTGGCGGTCCTCCGTTTTTTGGTACTCGCCACGTAGGAGGAGCTGGATTTTCGGACGTAGTCGTCACAATGTGATGCCGGCCACGAATGCTCTCGCTCTACTGACTGAACTTCGTCCAGGGTCGGACAATACCTGGCGCTGGAGACCACTGCGACGCGACTTCCACCGTATGCACGTCCGCAGACGAACGTATCATCAGCGTCCTCATAGAGATCATGGTTCACCAGAAGACACAAGGCATACGCATCCTTGGGAAGTATGCTTATCGCAACATCTAGGAGATCATCGAGGTTCAATTGAAGAGGGTAAAGTTTGTCGGGGCACGCACGCGTCCGAATGCCAATGCACTCGTCTGAAACAGCTAAACCGATGAAGCGGGGAGAGGTCTTGGACTTTTGACCATCCCAAGGAACAAATCGAAAGTCCGATACTCGAAGGAGCTTAACGGGCACCCCATGGTAGAATGCCGCCAGGTAACCGACGATATCTTCTGGATTAGGTGCTACTAGCTGATGCTGGGTCTTGGCCACTCTAGGAGAGGTCCATGCCTGCGCGAAATAGGCATCTTCGTCATATTCAGGTGGCGCAACAACATAGACTGTCTTTTTGTCCGAAGTGACTTTGTTGCGATCCTCCTCGTCCAACCACTCCAGAAAAGATTGCGGTGGGTACCCGGGGTCCAGTGCCAGGTCATCACCAGGCAAAACCAACGGAGCTGGAAATATGGTTGGATCAATACTGCCATATGGGGCTGGGGATCCTGGTAGTCTCGTGGCCGAAGTCCTTTGCTTCAGGCTTCGTTGTTTATAACCTACTTCGGCAGCATGAGGGGAGGAGTCATAACATATAGAAGAATGGGAGCATCTTTGTTCCGAAGACATTTTTCGAATCTTCTCAGATATGCCGGGAGATCTAGTAGGACGAAAGCTCAGAAGACGAAGGCTTTCCTAGACTCAACAATCACACGGGTATATATATACATCACCCAAGGGACTGATCAAAGTCTTACAAGACGAAGCACAGACGGTGCATTATAATGAGGGGATGAGTATGATAAGACTCACACTTCATAGGCGTTTCAGAGAACAATATGATATGTTTCTGAAGATAAATTGATACAGCATGTCGCTGCAAAAATACAACCTAGTGATTTGTGTTTGTTGACACGAGGCTGAGAGAGGTTGAAATGCGGCGGTGCTGAGTGATAAGGGCGGATGCTCAGCCACACGATAAGAACCCAAGTGACCACACGATGGAGTATTCGTCCACCTGCCGCTTTCATCGTCAGCCTTCTCTATCTACACCAAACTCGAGCCATGCAATGATGAGGTGAGAATTATCCTTTCATCATCAAAATGGTCCAACAAAGGGAAGAAACCTCTCAGCAACAGTCCCGCAGACTACAGGAGCGACTTGACGAGCAGCTCGAGATTCGCGACCGTGCCCTTAGGCAACAATTCGGCAGGGTCCACGAAAGAATTGACGATCTAATAAAGGACAATGAGGCTCGGGACAAGGGCATCAAGAGGGAGTTCCGCAATGTTTATGAGAAGATGGACTCAGGATTCTCTCGAGTTGATGAAAGATTTCGTCATGTAGATGAGAGGATGGACAAAATGTCGCAGAAGCTTGACAAGATCGACACTTTGGAAACATCATTTGCGATCTTCGAAGCAACATTTGCGAATTTCAAGGTGGCCCACCTTAACCAAAGGATACAAGCCATCCCTGTGTACGACTCCTTTCATCAACCAGTCCCAGTTCCAAAGTGTTTTCCCAAAACGGCTCTTAGACTCTATCGACTGCAAGATCGGAAGAACTGTACGTGATTGTCACGCTCTATTGGAGTCTTAACCTTGCTAACATAAGCAAGGGAATCAATTAAAGACCCTCCTCAAGCATTACAACCTCGAGAAAGCGACCATTCGGCTTGTCGACCGTGGTGAGCTTTACGACTCCTCCGATTCGGATAGTGATTCGGACACTTCGTCCCGTTTTCACTCTATCGACGGGGAGCTTGACCGGGCTATTGAGTCTAATCCGTTTGCCGCCATGTGTTCGCTGGGCCGTCACCTTGGCGTGGATACAGACGCTCTCCATGATCGGATCACGCAGCTCGAGTTTCAACAGAAGAAAGGCACGGTCGCCAAACGCCCCGCGGAAGACGCGGGAAGTGTTCGGAAGATGATACGCGACTTGGTTACAGGCGCGCTGCAGCCTGGTTCGTTCACGAGAGCAGAGCCGCTTCTCGATGATGACTCTGAAGGGAAGCATACCAAACTGGAATGGGAGGTCGACTCGGAGAAGTTCAAACGGGAAACGGCTCATCTTCGCCTTCGTGACACCGAGGTCTCACCCCGCCCAGCCAGCGCCAAAGACAGCCGGGGAAGTCGCCAACAGAAGGATTTGGAGGTCCGCTCACGTCAGTCCAAGGGCAGTCTGTCACCGACCGAGAAGATGACCACATCAAGCAACCAATCACAGGGTCATTAGCAGCGCCCGAATTTCTGATCTTTGTTCTTTTTGCTAGTTTTGGCGTTAGGGAAGCACATGTATAAGATACCCGGTCTGGATTTTGAGCATTTTGGTTGTTTTTGGAAAGGGTGTATCCAGGCTGAGTAGGACGTCGGCTCGTAGAGGCGACTCTGCTGGCATAACTGCTCCCTTAGAAAGGGTGCTGTTGGGTATGGATACTACTACTACTACTGCTGCTGTCTTACTACTACCCACACATCACTTTCCCTACATTGGGGCAATAGTTATGAAATTACTGACGCAATGTACATGCCCTTTTTCATTATTACACGATACACATTGATGCAAATGGATGACTATGGAGTAGCGATATCAGTACTTAAACCCAGAATCCGGGAGATGCGGAGAAGCAACGCGCAAATATCGCTGATTGGCCGCAGCACCAGGCCGGCCCATATCTCTAGAACGAGGTATATCAGAGAAGGAGTTTGCTCCCAAGCTGGTAGTCTATCACTAGATCATTTGCACTAGTACCTTGCTGTCAGGTGGTCTGCTTCGTCTAGTGGTACTCTTTATCAGGCAGTTGTCCGCAATCAAGTCCCGACGGGCAAAGTTGCCCCAAGCTGAAGGCCAGTGATGTTAGACTCGCGCAATTATAGATGCGGCTATATTCCGATAAACAGCTAATCAACAGGCAGATCTCATGTTGTAATCCCGAACCACTCTACCAGAGAAGTTGTCAACTACCAAAAACCCCTAGCCTGTCATGGCTGTGGCTTCCCGACCTCACGATCATGCCCCCTGTCTATCCGCCGGTGCTGGGAACCACTGGGCAAAGATTTATGGTCCTATCGGAGCCCATATTTCAAGGAGTCCATAAAGTACCGGGACGAGCTGAGAAATGTTGCCCGGAGTTGTGAATGCCGTCATCGGCCTGCCACACGCACCTCATGCTTCTCGTAAAAGAATAAGCAGGACTTTAGCATTTTCAAATGTAGTCACATGCTGTTATTCCGCTCTTTTATAGCATCCCCAAGTCTGTCACGCAAAAGTGCTTGATTGGCCAGATTGGGTTATCTTCTTCTGGCTGATTCCGAGTCCGATTTGTTGGATTCAGTTACCCCTCACGCCTGCGACTGTATTACAGCACAGGATAATGGAGCCAAAGATATATAAACCTCGGTGGGTTCTGGATTCCTTGCTTGTCGGTCTCTACCATTCTACCACAGCATCTCACAATGACCATCGTCGACTGGCAACAGAAAGCTCAGCTTAAGCAGTCTGAAGCTGCCAGCAAGATCCCTCAAGAATGGAGACTCTCTTCAGATATCCTGAGTGCCATTTCCAACGAGTCTAATGTTCTTGACATTCCCACAAAGTGCGGTATTCTTTCTGCTCGCGAGCTGGACATCACCGAAAACTACGACGCCACTCATCTCCTACAGAAATTGGCGTCAAAAGAGCTCAGTGCCGTGGAAGTCACAACAGCTTTTTGCAAACGTGCTGCCCTTGCTCAGCAACTTACCTTTTGCCTTACCGAAACCTTCTTCGACCAAGCACTCGCCCGAGCGCGGCAATTGGATGATCACTTGACGGCCACAGGACAGACCATTGGACCCCTTCATGGCCTTCCCATCAGCCTAAAGGATTGCTTCAACGTTGCTGGCGTGCCGACCTCTCTTGGGTTTGTATCCTACCTGGACTGTCCGGCTCCAACCACAAATTCGTCGCTAGTAGATATCCTCCTCGCCGCCGGCGCTGTTCTCTATGTGAAGACCAATGTTCCGCAGACCATGATGACGGCAGACTCGCACAACAACGTCTTTGGCCGTGTCCTGAACCCGTACCGCCGCAATCTCACAGCGGGTGGAAGCACAGGGGGTGAGGGTGCTCTGATTGCCCTTCGCGGCTCGGTGCTGGGCATCGGCACCGACATTGCAGGATCCATCCGCATCCCGGCGCTGTGTTGCGGGACAACCGGCTTCAAGCCTTCTGTTGGCCGCGTGCCATGCGGGGGCCAAACTTTCGCCGGCCGAGTCGGGATGGTAGGACTTACGGCTGTGGCAGGGCCGTTGTGCCATTCCCTCAGGGATGCCGAACTCCTCCTCCGGACCGTGCTTGACTCACAGCCTGAGGATCTCGACGACGGCGTGGTGGGTTTTCCGTGGTGTGATGCGCCCGCAAAGGACGTGCTCACCATCGGCGTCATGGCAGAGGACCCCAAGTACCCGATTCATCCGCCCATGCAGCGAACTCTGGCTCTCGCCGCGAAGAAACTCGCCGCGGCCGGTCATCGTATTGTCGACCTGACCGGGAAATTGCCCAGTATCTCTGATACCTGTGAATTGTCTTTCCGATACTTCAACATGGATCCCGACCGGACGGCTTTGAAGAAGATCTCCGACAGCGGCGAGCCCCCCATCCCCTCCCTACGCGCGACATATAATGTCAATGAGCCCGGACCGGAGCCGACGCTGCGAGAACTGTACGATATGAACGTGACGCGGGGCGAAGTGATGGCGGAGGTGCGAAAGACTTTCCTCGAGAATCAGCTGGATGTTATCATCGGTCCGGGTTTCCAGAGCTGTGCCGTTCCTCACGATGAATACGGGAAGCCACCATATACTGTCTTCTGGAACTTGCTTGAGGTAAGTTTAATCAGCCTGACGTAGGAACGTCGCTGACTTGGCAGTATCCTTCTTGCGTTCTTCCCTTTTGCAAGGCCGAGGAGGCTGCCGACGCCGAGTTTGTGAGAGATGTCCAGTACTCCCCAGCGTGTAAGTACTCTGTCTTCTCGCAGAGAACTGTAATTAATGGGGAAATCCAGACAAGCCCAAAGAAGTCGAAGGTGCCCCTTGCCATGTGCAGGTCATCGGCAGAAAGCTGAAGGACGAGGCCTTGATGCAGCATGCCAAGGTGATTGAAAGTATATTATTGAAGTAGACGTCACGGCAGAGTCGCTGTCTGTTTCAAACGATAGTCAAATCTGTGTCTGATTCTGATATACTTGTACGGAATAATCGATCGACTTCGGAAAGGCACAATCCCATAAACGTGTGATGAAGGAGCGCATCTGTAGTGCATAACAAGCGCACATAGCAAGTGACTGCTCGGCGATGGTATTACAATGATATGGTCCACGAGAATCTAGAACCGGTGGTGAAGATGCATCCTCTATATATCTGACACAATCCCCACGGAAGACTTCCGGAGACTCGTCATCAGGCTACTTAAGGTCAAGAGCATCGAGTCCACATGTAAATGTGATGTCTAGCCTGGCAGGCTGTGTTTAGCCTGCGGAGATTCTTCTTAACTTGCAACTTTGTTGGACATGATCACTGGTGATATCGTACACCGACAGACACAGAGATTCTTCATCAATTCTGGCTGATATCGTTGACCCACTCTCTTGAAACGAACGACGCAGGAGGTCTCCGTATGACATATCCCTGCTGTTTCGAGAAAAGGAGATTCGGGATCTAAGAAGATATAAAGCTCTCCAACGACCATCGTCCAAATACATCAATAGCATTCCAAACCACCGCAATCATGTTGTCCCAGCCCCTGATCACCGTGCTTCTCGGCGCCACACTTGCGCTGGCTACCCTCGACCCAGCAACCTCCAACACCAAGGGCAAATGCCCTGGTACCTACAACTGCTCTCGTTAGTACTACTCTGCCATCTACCGAGTCAGATTAAGTGACAGGCCACAGCCGCAAAGACCTCCAAGGCAATCCAGGCCGCGGAATGTTCCCACAACACGCGGACATCCAGTACGTACCTACTCCGCCCTCTTCTACGATAACAGACATGCACCCTCTAATACCGAAGCAGAAACACAAACCTTTGCCGTCTTCGTCACTGACCACCAGTATGACTCCGCCCATGGAGCTCCCTACGGAACCTGCAAGGCGTACACCTGCACCGCGCCCACTGACTCGCAAATGACCGATGTCAATGAGGATTGCTGGACGTTCTTCTGGAAGTGAGTTACAGCCACAGTCAATTGCGATATAGAGAGCAGTACAATACTAATTCATACAGTAACAATGGAGAGTCGTCTGGCGTCGGCACCGGTTGCATTAAGAGCCCTGATGACGGTACCTGCGGCTGCGAGAACTCGGACGGGACTTTTGTTTATGGTGGGACCAATTGCTCTTAGGTTGAGATGCACCCAACGCAAGGAATCTCTGAGTGTCATACTTGATATAGACTATTGTGGTTGTATAGCTGGCGGTGAAGAAGTATTGCTTTTCCAAGAGATTAAAGCTCATCAGATGACTTGGGCTGCCAACGCTGGATCACAGAAGTAGAGTAGTGGTCACACCGTAGGAATGACCAGTTGATGACAAGAGGACAATACAAAAGCTGGGGAAATGATCTAGTCTACTATATCAACAAGGAAGGCCAGAAATAGGTTCTTTATCTGCATATTGTCATAGTGTGAATGAATACAGGTTATGTTATTAGGCAGTGGACAGTAGCCGCACGATTTCACAGATCCATCTCATGGGGGAAGTCCTCAGAAGTATCTCTGGACTTGTATATCATCAATCAGGCTTCAAGTGCGTCATGTCCTTCAGATAGTCTAGTCATCATCACTCTACAATCTACGTCACTTCCAGAATCATAAAAGGGTTTCTTGCGATGCCTTTAGACTGGAGTTTTTTTGGTAGGTCAGGGGTTCCAAAGTTATGTCTAGTACTAATAAACCCTATTCCATCTAACTATAATAATCATGCACATTCACTTTAATACCACAGTAGACGTGCGATGATCCTCAAATACTGACTTTGCTCTATTCTAAGTTGGCTAAATCCTTCATTCAAACATCCTGTTGTTAGGTGCATATATCATTCCAAGCATTGATGTACATTAGAGTTGTTCAACTATAACCTTCCAAAAGGCCACTACACCACCTGAAAACACCTGACATAGGTTGTGTAACGCACTGGCATATTGTTATTCTGGATTGTATTACATCCTGTCCCTTTCCGTATCGTGGCCGTAAGCATGTTGGAGAGTACATGCAGGTATACATAGACGCCCCTTGTCTGATTTTTAGGGAGAAAGAATTAAATTTAGTTCTCTTCATGATCTATTCCATCTCCCTACGCAGGTCCCATCACCTATTAATCGAGTCCCAATCTTTTATCAAGATATTATACTTTAGGTTTGTGACAACTCGATTTACTGTGCTCTGTGGCTAGTGGATTGCCATCGACCATAACTGATACTAGTCTGCATGACTTTCACGTAACTTTTGCTATGAACGCAACAAATGATATGGAGTAAGAAGCACTTGGTGGTATAGCGGGACCCTTTGCTAATAGCCTCTAGGACTGAGGGTAGCCACTCCATGTTACCAACGTTTCTGCCCGCGCGAGAGGAGGAATAGAGGAGAAGAATAGAAATAATAAGCCAGAAGAAGTAAAGGTTCATTCAGATAGCCTTTGACAAGAGGCTCATCTCAATGACTTTGCTGGTCAGTGGTATGTCATAACCTCTGCATGAACCTGCCAGCAGTATGAAATTTAGACTTCTGAACAAACATCCTTCCTTTTATTTTTAAAAGTTCCTGCATATGTTGGCTTTATTATAATCTTGTACGGCAAAAAGAGTATGTCATAATGTCTTGTCCAGGAAGGACAACAGGCTTTATATTGACCTTGCCTAGAATTCCCTGCAAACCAGTGATTCCGTGGGCATGTACACTTGGAGTGCAGCTTCTTCAGGAAACCCCCGTTTTGCTGGTCTCTTTGTTCTCGGTAACACTTGACTTTATTAAACTAGGCATTGTTCATTGATTTAATAGCAAATACATCGTCCTCAATACATAGTTAACATTTATTGAGATTCGGACCATATTGTGGTCAATTACGACAAGATAGTTCTCTTCACATTTGCACCCGACAGGATAACCTCCCAATTACTTCCACCTCCCGGAAATGCCGCTGTCAGGGTCACGTTCTCCCCCTGGAAGATAGTCACATAATTATCAGACCAGAATACTGGGGTGATCTCCTCCTGCGTCTCCTTGTTGATGGCTGACAGGTGCATGAACACGGCAGGGGTGGCTGAAGGATTGTTCAAGACGACCTGCATCTGGGACAGGCCGTCCTTGGCAGGCAGCCGCTTCAGCGATGCAGTCACAGCAGCAGTCGGCATCGATATCAGTGCCTTGTAGTCGACGTACTTTGTAACGGGAGTATAATACCAGTCCGAATTCTTCCAGTCCAGAACGTCGTTCTGAGCGCACAACCAGTATACGTTGCGGCTGAGGATGGCTCCTGTATTGGGGTTTTTGAGCACCAGACGGAGGAATGCGACATCCTTGATCTGAGTAACTGCCTTGACTGGGATGACCTTCTTGGAGGCGGTGGGTGTGGTATTGATCGTGACCTCCTTGTTGAAGAGCGATTTGCCATGCAGATCAACAAGGTCAACAGAGACGATGCGAGGCCCTTTCTTCTCAAGGGAGCGATTGATCAGGTAGACTGCACGCTCCTCATAGTCATACGCCACGTGTTCAATTCTTCCACCGACCTTGGTTCCGAAATATGCCCCTGCAGGACTCAAATAATAGTCAAACAGCTGCCAGTGCAGATTCGGCCATGCGCTATTCAACATCCAGTATATGACTCCGGTGGCCGGACGGGAGGCATTCTGGCGCACAGAGAACGCTTCGAATTCTGCACGCGTGGCCTCATAGTCCATCATCTGCACCTTCAGGAGATAATCCTCTAGGCTGACAGGGGCGCCGTACCGCGCAAAGAGAGCTTTGTTATACAGACCGCGATTATAGAAGGACGAGTCATACCGCGACATATGGTACTGGTTCTGATCGGGGTTCTTCCACAAGGAATCCAAGTCCTCTGGCGACAGGAACTTTCGCAGACTGGTCAACTCGGGCGTTCCCACACCAGCACCCTCCTCTGACCCAAATCCAAATGCGGCACCCAGCTGATCGCCATAGAAATAATTCGGTGGTACCCAGTCATACGGGCCATCCATCTTCATACCAGACGGTCCGAGAACTTTAGGGTATCCCCGTTTGCTGGCGGACGCAATGATCGGCACCGGCCAGTCCATGCGATGCAACGCATCGAGGTAGATCTTGGTTGCACGGTCGTTGGGCCAAAAATCAGATCCAATTAGAAAGGCGAGCATGGACGGATGGGTCTGCATCATGGCTGCTTCATGGAGCATGGATGCATTGGCAATGGGGTAGTCCTTCTCGCTCCATTTTTCTCCGCTGGCTTCATCATTGTACTGTGCTCGTCAGTGTTCTGCGTCGTTGAGCAAGGACAAGTGACTTACATCCCATCCCTCCCATTTGTCGCAACATTCCCATCCGGCTATGACCATCAATCCCATTTCATCTGCCAGATCGTATAACTCTGGATGCTCCTGCTTGCCCTCCAGTCGGACAGTGTTCAGTCCCATGTCGAGCATATACTGGAAGATATTCCGCACACGATTGACATCGAACCGGAGAAACATATCAGGCGAGTACCCTCCACCGAGAACCAGGAATGGCGATCCGTTCACGGTAAACGCCGTGTCGTTATGAGAGTTGACATGAGAGTCTACCTGGCGAATGCCAAACCGCCTTTGACGCGCAACATCCGAGTCCTTACCCTTGCCCACTGTCGCATTGACATTGATCGTGTACAAGGGCTGGGAGCCCCATTGCGCCGGCCACCACACCTTAGGCTTTTCGATTTTGACATTCATAGGTATGGTCTTTGTTTCATGTGGTCGGATAGAGAATCGCTGGGAAAGCACAAAGCTCTCAGTGTCAGACTGGATGGACCCCTGTACAGTACCGTTGACTGCCTCATCCTCATGGTTCGTTACATCCACGATAACATTCACCGTAACAGGCTTCCCATCAGGCTTTCTGAAGTCGGTGAGCACACGCGGCGACGAGATCGACACAGGCCCCGTCTTTGTAATCATGACATCCCGCCATAGACCGGTGCCATTATCCGCTGGATAAGGATTCCAATCCACGAACCCCTGCGCGAAATCCCGGAGGTAGTTCGTCGGATACGCCTGGATGAGCAGCGCGTTTGACTCAACACGCAGGTATTTCGTAATGTCGTACGTGTGACCGCCGTACGATCCCTGCTGAACGGAGCTCGGTGCAACCAGCACCCCGTTGACGTATATATCCGCCTTGGAAGTGATGCCATGCGTGTGAAGCAAATAATGCTCTCCTTGGCGTATCTTGTTCTTAATCCACAGCTCATGCCTGTATAACCAAGGCGCTTCGAACTTGGCAGTGTCACCGATCTTGGTTTCCATGTTGTTGGAATAGAACAAGGTCGTTTCGTTGAAGACACCGTTCTCAAGTAAACCAGCCATGACGGTCGCCCGCGTACCAACCTGATACCAGGAAGAGTCATCATTCCCTGGGAGCGACCATGCAGAGACATTGGAGACCGCAAGGGAAGACTGCAGTCGCCATTGACTGAGCTTGGTCGTATCCCCTGCCGTCTCGCCTATCCCGTAGACGCCAGTCACGCCAAACAGCGCCACATATAGACCATACAACAGGATGATCCAATTCATTTTGAATGTGATTGAATTGTCACTACTATCAAAGCTTCCGAGAGGGGAAGAGGGAGAGATATATACCATCGAGCATCAGTCTGCAAGCTGCCGGCGGAGATTTCCAAGATCTCCGGTTTCACCGTTGATTCTGCAGATCACACGGTCCTTGCATTGAAGATCTCACTGTGGCTTGTGATAGGCTGAGACTCATGTAACCATGGTAGTTTAAATGGTAGTCAGTTGAATGACCGAATCCTGATCGGGTCAAGCGAGTGCCATTGTTACATCAGGCACTTGGGGGCCAAACATCCACGGTTGAGCGAGGCGCGTCCTTCCGAGCATAGATCTTGTCCGTCGATTTTCTTGAGATACTGAAGCTATCCCAATGTATACAGAGTCACAAGGGAATAACTATGGAGCTGCTGGAGAAGTACTCAATAATGAATTAGTTAGCAATTAGTAAAATTCCTGATTTCCCTTTTCGGGTCTAGTGACCCCATCTGTTTACTCTACAATATAGCTGCTTCGGTGCCTTTTATATTGCCTATACTACCATAGACTGCTATATACCATCCATTTCTCTCTTTCTAGTAGCTGCTATATCCCTACCTTGTGCTTGAGTGTCCAAATATGCTATTACTACGCTATACCAAAGACAAAAGGAATCTGGGGAAAATCCCCCACTAAAAGAATGAATGCTTGGAGTCTAGCCTAATGGGGACCCCGCATTCATATTTATGACTCTTCCTGCTCGGAACACAGAATGAAGCTCTCAATCACTCACCCAGGGGTCAATTTATCGTATACTGCAGATCACAATGGCATCATCATCTCCAACCCTCAAAGAAAATATCAAGAAGGCCTACGACAACGTAGCAGTCAAGTACGCAGAATGGACGAAATCAAGCTACCCTACCCGCGTCGAATATCTGCAGAAGCTGCTCGCATACCTTCCGCCCGCACCAGTTGAAAAGTCGGTTCTCGAGTTAGGCTGCGGTTCAGGCCAGCCTTGCACTGCCATCCTTGCGTCCAAACCCGGCCTGAAAGTCACGGCGAACGATATCTCTCCTGTGCAGCTTGCGCTCGCCAAAGAGCATCTCCCTTCTGCAAATGTGGCTCTTATTGAGGGAGATATGATGGAGCTGTCGTTTGAAGATCACAGCTTCGACGCCGTGATTGCCATGTATTCGATCCTCCATCTGCCGAAGGAGGAACAAGTGACTCTATTAACAAGGATATACAAGTGGCTGAAGCCTGGGGCATTGTTTCTGGGGAGTTTTGCGGCAGGCCTTAAGGATGAGGACTTGTTTGATAAGCATTGGTTGGATGGGACGGATGGAGAGATGTTCTGGAGTGGCTGGGGAGAGGAAAGGACCTGTGAGATAGTCTCTTCAATTGGGTTTGAGCTGATTCTCAGGGAGGTTGTCGCTGAGATCGAGGAAGAGAAAGGAGAAGGAAGGGAAATTCCCTTTTTATGGGTCCTGGGGAAGAAGGCGGATAATTGATCAGGCGATGATAGTTCTCTTACCTTCTACAGCCTTCTGGAACGATAATAATTGTCCAGTGGTTAGGCAAATATTTAATGAGTGACCTCAAGCTTGGTGACTGCTCAAGGGAACATGGTACAACTCTATCCAAGCAAGCCTCCAAGGAACAGTAGAAGAGGATAGATCCCAAATTCGAACGTCCACTGGAAGAACTATTTGCTATAAGAGCACAAGATTCGACTTTATATTGAGTGTATAGAGATTCTCGTAAGGATAGGCTCGCTTTTCTCGAGCTGCAATGGCGTATTGTCTGCGTTGTATCTATTTGGACCGCAGAGTATAAGGTTAGAGAAGGATCTGGCCTGTAGGTTCAACGAACATCGCTCTTTCGTCGCTTCGTGCCGGCTTTCGGGCTGCTTTTACCAACTGTCCTTTTTGCTCGGTCCGGAGTCAATAACGGGTTGGGGCCGTTGTGCTTTGATATTTCAGACATTTCAGGGGATCCAGGGGCGCTTTGATGGCCACGGGGAGTATTTGAGATATCGTGCGCTCCGTGAATGCTGACCGAGCGCTTCTTGGAGGGCGGTTCTTGTTCATCTGGCATCTCTTTTTCACCGACTGCTTCAGGAAGGATCCTGGATCCTGGCGAACTCGAAACTCTTCTAGTGGCCTTCTTGCGCGGTGACTGGGGAATGGTTTGGGCTTTTAGAGTGTAGCTCAATCCGCTTGTGATTCTCCGATAGGCAAAAAAGCAAGGTATGGCATAGTACGGAAAGGATGCGCGAGAAGCATTGCTTGAGAGCCAGAGCCGGAGCATTAACAGCAAAAGCAAATGCAAATGAGTCGTCGGGGCCCACAAGAAGTCAATGAGAGTCAAAGTACTATTCCCGAAGAGCAACCACATCAAGGACATGACTTGACGGAGAAACCCCCAGCCAATCCTCATGCGACATTCGTACTCAAAATGATCGAAATCTGTCACGTCAGTCCATGCTTTCAAGCGCAGCCTGAGGCATTTTTGACATGAGCTGGAACCAATGTCCCTGGCCGAGCGACATTCAGTGCTAGGGCACCTGGGGTGGCTAAATTCTTTCCCTCCCAGAAGACGAAGTCTATCCCTCCAGAAAGGCAAAAGTTGGATGTCCTCGTCATACGGATTGAGCTGCAGCCAGCCGGACCAGCAGTTCAGGATCTCTAAGGCCTCCTTCACGCTTCCAGTAAAGTATTCTCGGTGGCGCGTACTGCAAGAGCAGTCGAATGAATACTTCATATTGGCGAGTTCAGCGTGCGCCAGCGACTCTAAACGCCCGTACCAAGGAACTGACATCCCTCGGGGCAGCCCATCGATCACTGTGAAGGTTGGATGTCCGCATTTACTTTGGTGCTTTTTTCCACGCTCCAATGGAGTTTCAGATTTACGGCGGACTATTTGCACAAAAGGAACTTTTGGTTTTTTTACAATAATTACATCTTACCACACTCAACCTC
>JAAKEQ010000065.1:0-100259 GCA_014250555.1 Aspergillus oerlinghausenensis
AAAGTTTATTTAATATTAATAGTACTAAATTATAAATATTAGAATTAGCTTTATATTACCTACTTACCTAGGGGGGTGTGTTAGCTATATCTTACTACTATTATATCTAGTAAATTATCAGAAATTAGGATCTACTAAATTCAGGCTAGGCCAATCAGATTACTTAATTCTATTATAGATTTAACTCACCTATTTAAACAGAGTTTGCAGAGTTTTTATTTAGTTAATTATAAATAGTCTACTTATTAGCTAAATTACCAGAAATTAGACCTTCTTTTGATCCCAAATTACACCCGTTACTAGCGATTACCATAGAATCATAGTATTCGGGGATTGGTTAACATATGGCTATTATCTATCCCCACATCAACGCAACTTTTCTAGTATACTGCAGAGTTCGTGCGAAAGGATAAGTGCAAAGAGGCATTATTTTTGATGGCCTGAGGGAGAAAAGAAGGATCACATGATATTAACTGCGATGAACCAATGGCAAAGTAGGAATTAGAAGGATAAATGTCCAGACCGAGTCACGTGGAGTCCTGCCTCTTGATTTTTTTGCCAGCGGGTAAGATCTACTCCGGCAGCATAGCGCGGCTACTTTGAATATCCGATCCCGTTCCCAGCTGGGTCGATGTTAGTAAGCTGGTTTGCAGCCATTGAATCCCCCCCGCGCCGGTTGCCCTTCCATAACCGATCACCAGCGCGGGGAGCCGTGTGCCTGCCTGCCTTCTCAGGCCAGTGGAGGAAACGGAAATACTCCGTACATATCTGCCAAACGTTCCAGTTGACCCGGATGATCAATTCTTAAGATCTGCGGGCAGCCGCCGGTCGGTTCTTAGATTTGACAGTTGCCGGAATCGTGGGATCATGCAATCGAAATTTATTCGTGAACCTCTCGGCATGTAGCAACCGTGCCTGCTATTTATCTGACCCCGACACAAGGCGGGGCCCCTCATACACCCATGGGCTAGGAGCCGACCGTATTTGCCGTCGCCATCTGACCTCACTCAGTATCCAGATCACCACACATATTGAAATGGTTATAAGAGCAGTGATGTCTCTCTCTAATTTCTTCGTCAATCATCCTCCTTAGACAATCTACTCCTTCCTCGCAAATCCTCCAGTCGTGTCATTTCGACCAATCCCATACACACCAATACACAATGTCGCCCAAGCGCCAATTCGACCCCAACTTTACTCCCTATGTGATCAACTCTATGGGACCCAAGACCCCCGAGCGCGCCCGCGTCGTCTTGGGATCTCTGATCAAGCACATCCATGACTTTGCTCGTGAGGTCGAGCTTACTCCCGCCGAGTGGATGCTCGGTGTCGAGTTCATCAACTCTATCGGCAAGATCAGCACTCCTGTGCGCAACGAGTGCCACCGCATTTGCGATGTTATCGGCCTTGAATCGTAAGTCAGCGATTGCAAAAAAAATACCAAATTTCATTAATCAATGCTAACAAATAAATCAGTCTTGTCGATGAGATCGCCAACAAGATCGTCACTGACGAGGGCCTGACTCCCACGTCCAACGTCATTCTCGGCCCCTTCTGGTCGCCCAACGCTCCCTTCCGCAATCTCGGCGACAGCATCATCCAGGACCCCAACCCCAACGGCAAGGTCACCTTCATGCACGGTGTCTTGACAGACATGGAGACCGGCAAGCCCATCGCCGGCGCGGTGCTTGACATCTGGCAGGCCTCCGCCAACGGCCAGTACGACTTCCAAGACCCCAACCAGAGTGAGAACAACCTCCGCGGCAAGTTCAGATCGAACGAGAAGGGCGAGTTCTACTGGTACTGCTACCACCCTACCCCTTACTCTCTGCCCACCGACGGTCCGGCCGGTGTGCTTCTCAATCTCATGGATCGCTCTCCCATGCGGCCCGCCCACATTCACCTCATGATCACCCATCCCGACTACGCCACCATCATCAACCAGATCTACCCCAGCGACGACCCGCATCTCGACATCGACTCGGTCTTCGCCGTCAAGGATGACCTTGTCGTTGATTTCAAACCCAAGACCGACGACCCCAAGGCCGAGCTCGACCTCGAGTACAACGTTAAGATGGCCCTGAAGAAGCACCACCCCAATCCCAACTCTGCGCCCCCTGTTTCGTCCTTCGAGCGCTATAACAAGGGCCAGAAGCTGTGAGGGAGTGTTTGAATGATTGATGCATCTTTTCAATTTCTCTACTGTAGAAAACAGGGTGGCGCCGGCATCGCCAGAGCAATCCGACTCCCCCTAGACGGTGTGGTCTGAACTCCTGTTTTTCATACCTTACCGCTGTACATATTATTGTTTGATACTCTTGTTCGCATGATTCCTGGGTGTTTAGTTATTAGCATAAACAGCGATTATTGCAGCTGAATAGATACCTTTTCTCACTTCATTTGGACCTCGATTCATCTCGTCCTCCACCATTTATTTGTGACCAGTATCTCGCGTTGGTACCATGGGAGCGTAGTGATGCCTGGGGCAACACACCATGTTTATTGCTGCCTCAGGCATAACACTAAGCTGAGTTGACAGCTTGGCAGAGCTGTTCTTTATGTTCTCCTCACCGACCATTATACCCTTTGTTTATCAATTCAATTTGATCAAAGACGCCATAGATTATCCACCAGATCCCTATAACAGTATACTCAAGCGCTATTCTATCTAGGATGTCGTCTACTTCCCCATCCGACGCCCTGCGCTTCCACCTGGCATATAAACCGCAGCCCCTCAAATTTGGCACTAGTGGTCGGAGGGGCAAAGTGGTTGACTTGACGCAGCTCGAGATCTACACAAATGTCCTGGCAGAGATTCGCTATTTGCAGTCATTGCAGCTGTCAGAGGGAGGCATTTGCAAAGGCGACGACTTCTATTTCGCACACGACCTCCGACCCAGCTCCACTGGCTATGTAGAGGAGAACCGCGGTGGTCTGTGTCAAGCGGTCGTGCAAGCCTTGAAAGATGCAGGCATGCACCCTATCAATCTCGGCGCAATTCCTACGCCGGCACTCACCTTTTTTGCTCTTCAAAAGGCCAAGGGAAGTATCATGGTAACGGGGAGCCACATCCCGTTTGATCGCAACGGCTACAAGCTCAATACCTCCAAGGGAGAGCTCCTGAAGAAAGACGAACAACCCATCAACGATGTGGTCGAGGTTGTGCGCGAAGAGCTCCTTTCTCAGCCCTTTGCCGAGTCTCTATTCAATGAGCAAGGCATGCTTCGCGATTCCCCGTCAGAGCTTCCGTCTGTCGCGCCCGAGGGTAGAGCTGCCTATATCCAGCGCTACCTTGATTTCTTCCAAGGCGAATCGCTAAAGGGCATGAAGATCCTCGTGTACCAGCATTCTGCCGTCGGTCGCGACGTTGTGGTTGAGATTCTGGAGAAGCTTGGTGCGGAAGCAACTCCCGCCGGTCGCAGCGAGACCTTTGTCCCAATAGACACCGAAGCTATCGACGAGGCGCAACTCAACACCGTCCAGAATCTGTACGATAGCACAGGCCAGTCATTCAACGCGGTCGTGTCGACAGATGGAGACAGCGATCGTCCGCTCCTCCTCGCCCCGGAGGGAGACAAACTCCGCTTCTTCGGCGGCGACCTGCTAGGCATGATCGTCGCGGAGTTCCTCCAAGCCGACTCGGTCGTGGTCCCAATCAGCACCAACGACGCCATCGACCGCGGCCCTCTGGCCGGCGCTCTGGAGCCAAAAACCAAGATCGGCAGTCCGTACGTGATCGCCGGGATGCAGAGCGCCGTGGAAAAGGGCCGCCAGCGCGTCTGCGGATGGGAAGCCAACGGCGGCTTTCTGACAGGCTCAGACATCGCGCGCAACGGCAAGGTGCTCCCTGCGCTCCCGACCCGGGACGCCGTCCTCCCTCTCCTCTGTGCGCTGTTTGCAGCGCAAAGCCGGCAGATGGCCCTGCCTGCACTTTTTACTACCCTGCCTAAACGATTCAGTCGTGCTGCGTTGATCCGGAACTTTCCTCGTGCCACAAGCATGAAAATCATCGACCGCTTCTCAGTGCGTGGGGGCGGAGCGCAGAATACGGAAGAGCAGTCCCGTCGGATTCGTCAAGAGCTGGAAGGGATTTTCTCTGCCCGGCATGGGTTTTCGTCAATCTCCCGGATAGATTACACGGATGGGGTTCGCGTCATTTTCCAGAACGGGGATGTCGCTCATTTCCGTCCTTCGGGAAATGCGGATGAACTTCGAATCTATGCTGTGGCGGATACACAGGAGCGTGCGGACCAGATCGCGGCGGAGGGGGTTGCTGAACCGGAGGGTCTTCTACGGAAGCTGGAGCGGTTGGTTCAGGCGTAGCGGCATTCCTCGTTGTGTGTTGATGTTGCTTACGATATATGCTCATTGATTGTCGTAAATAAACTAGACCGATATGGCAGATTTCATCTGGGCGGACTGTACATCGTAAATAGTAACAGATGACAACTTTTCGAGTCAACGCGTGTGCTCTGCCTGACTGTAGCTCAACCTGAACCGGATCCTTCCACCACCGCAGGCACAACATTACAATAAGCATAGAGATTCAAATACAGTCACTGAGAATGAAGAATACATGACTCTTGGGAGAGCCTGGTGGCTACAGTTCTTGGACTCCGAGAAACTCATCTATGTCCTTATAGCATGTATACGGCATTGGTCAAGGTAGATTGATCGGACGACCATAACCATAAAGGTAGGTAGTGTAGAGGCCTCAATGGAGAGGCTAATGTCCTGTCCAAGCCCCTACATCGGCAAATACTCAGCACTCGATGAACTGAGGCTAATTACGACAATAACCTCCTCCCTACCAGAAAGAACCGACACGGGAATTCAAGTCTTACCAGGCCAAGACTACATCTACGGTATTACTCAATATGACAGTCCTTATCAAGCGGAGTGATTACTTCTCTAGCAAACATCTGACCGAATATATATACCGCCCCGAGCTCCATGAGGAAACAGCACGAGACCCCACAGAATCCAGCCATTCGACCACCAGCACACCATGTCGCCGAGCCCTCCATCCACTTATTCGAGCACTGCCGCAAGGCCTCCACCTCGGTTCATCGAACTCCGGCCAAAGGGAGGTTAGTAATTCGAGTCAAAAGGATGGGACAAATCCGACTCCTTCGTCTTGGCAACTCCTAGAGGATAGACTGACCCATATTCTACGGAGTACAGAGGGAGTGTTGATCACGTTCCCCGAGGGTGCATCAGGCCAGGTTGATTCCAGACGCAAACGACATGCTATCTCGCAGAAGAACCAACGAGATCGGCTAAAGGCGGCGCTAGAGCAGATGGCTCGGGTGTTACACGCTGGTGGCGTTGGTTCTGGCCCCAGGGGGTCGTCTGGGACGAAGGTGCGTGTGCTTTGAACTCCTGCAGGGGTTGCTGTCTACTGAAGCTGGGGATTATGGGGTGAATGGTGATTGCTGACTGTGTCGAATCTACTGCAGGTTGAGTTGATTGAAACGGCAGTGGAATATATTCAGAGTCTTGAGAAGGAGGTGAAGATGCTGAGGAGCTCAGTGAAAGAGGAGTCTCAGTCTCATGAGGGGGGTGAATGCCTGGAATCCGACTGAATAGTCTCATTTGACGAAGTTCATGAATTGAATGGGTTGTGGCGCTGGTAAACCTCCAAGGTCCAACTTCCAAGACATTGTAGAAAAAAGCAGATGCATATGGTCGTATCACTGCGCCATGTGGCCAGTCAACCCACGTAAGATACGACCAGGCTGCTGCATCCCCAAGTGGCCTGTCGACCGGCAGCATCATCATAAACATCCAGCACCGGAAGTGCCAAGAAGCCAAGACTATTAGAATATATTGCACTTGAAGTCAGAGGAAGCTGGATCGCAGACCACGTTCCACCAGGTGGATCTGTGATTGGCCATACAAGCTTTCTGACTGAGGGCTAGAGGAGGGTCTTGGCAGACGGCGGCCAAGAGTCAACAAAGAAGCAGAGAGACAGCCAGAGAGCCTGTCGACTGACTGCGGTGCCATGCCTCACGGGATAATGAGGCAGATTCCTGTGACCGGCAGGCCAATTCGAAAAGCCAGCGAAGGGATCTGGACTGCCTTGGATCTAGTTCGCACGCCTCTCGCGCGTTTTGTTGTTTTCTGGAAAGGCTGCTGCTGATGCCGAGGGCTTACTATATAAGCACCATGCACGCTCCAGTATTACGGATAGGGACGATCTTACCTCCAAGTTGTAAGGACAAGATATAGGATTTCAACCCTTGCACCGACAAGATGGCCCTCCATCAGTTCGATTACCTCTTCGCCCTTGGTACTATCTTTGCTTTCCTCGATGCATACAACATCGGTGCCAATGATGTCGCCAACTCATGGGCGACCTCGGTGTCGTCTCGCTCGCTGCAATACTGGCAGGCAATGGTCCTGGCCACTATCATGGAATTCAGTGGAAGGTGTGTTTGCTCCGGTACAGGTATAACCATATCCATTTGGAGGATACTAACCATTCTGCAACAGTATTGCTGTAGGTGCTCGTGTCGCAGATACCATCCGAACCAAGATCGTCGACGTCAAGGCCTTCGAGAACAACCCTGCCCTGCTGATGCTGGGTATGGTCTGCGCTGTCACGGCTTCCTCCATCTACCTCACCATCGCAACCCGTTTCGGTATGCCGGTCTCGACCACTCACTCCATCATGGGCGGTGTGATCGGTATGGGCATTGCTGCTCTGGGATCCGACGGCATCAAGTGGTGGGGAGGAGACATCAATTCGGGTGTCGTCCAGGTCTTCCTTGCCTGGATCATTGCGCCTCTTCTGTCCGGTGCCTTTGGTGCCATCATCTTCCTTTTCACCAAGTACGGAGTCATGGAGCGTAAGAACTCGGTTCTGAAGGCTTTCATCTCCATCCCCATTTACTTTGGCATCACCTCTGCTTTGCTCACTAGTATGTCTCCCGGCCCTAGCATGATGCTTGACGATACTGACTGGCACAGTGCTTATCGTGTGGAAGGGTGGTTCCAGCAGAATCAACCTCACTGATTCGGAAACCACCGGTGTGATCATCGGCGTTGGTGCTGCCGTCGCGCTGCTTGTTGCCGTCTTCTTCCTCCCTTGGCTCTACAGGAGGTTGCTCAGGGAGGATTGGCAGCTGAAGTGGTACCACCTCTTCATGGGTCCTCTTGTGCTGCGTCGCGGCGAGGTGCCCCCTGCTCCTGAGGGCTACAAGACCGTGCAGGACTACTACAAGGGCCACAAGACCCTAGAGGAGCTGGAGCGCGAACGTGCTAACATTGAGAGAGCCAGACCTTCCGACGAGGAGAGCGAGCCTACTGTGAGCGAGGAAGGCAAGGAAGGCCAGGTTGTTGCTGCTTCTGCCGAGGTCGAAGAGCCCAAGTTTACCCTCATCGGGCCTCGTCCTGACGGAGCAGCCTTCAGCCCCGCCGTGCTCTTCTGGCAGTTCCGTCGCTTCTTCTTCCGCGGTATCGAGCAGGATGTTGTCAGTCTGCAGAAGAAGAGGAACATTCTCACTGGTGACTTGGAGATGGTCCATGCCCATGCGCGCCATTACGACAACAAGGCCGAATACATGTACTCCTTCCTCCAGGTCATGACTGCTTCTACTGCATCTTTCACGCACGGTGCCAACGATGTCTCCAAGTATGTACCCTCGCGACTTCGCGTGTGGAAGCCTGCTGACAGATTTACCCAGCGCCGTTGGTCCTTATGCCACCATCTACTATGTCTGGTCAACCAACGAGCTCAAGTCCAAGAGTCCCGTTCCGTACTGGATCCTGTGAGTAGCCACCTTCGCATTCATAGAAACATTCTAATCAATCTTAGGGCTTTCGGAGGTGCCGCCATCGTGATCGGTCTGTGGACCTACGGCTACAACATCATGCGCAACCTGGGTAACAGAATCACTCTGCACTCTCCATCCCGCGGCTTCTCCATGGAGCTGGGCTCTGCCATTACCGTCATCATGGCCACCAGGCTGAGTATGTCATATCATAGAGCCTCTCCTTCAACGATCAGAATTGTACTAACAGCCTGCAGAGCTCCCCGTCTCCACCACGCAGTGTATCTCTGGTGCCACAGTCGGCGTGGGCCTGTGCAATGGCACCTGGAGAACCATCAACTGGCGCATGATCGCATGGATCTACTTTGGCTGGATTATTACCCTCCCTGTGTCTGGAATCATTTCCGGCTGTCTCATGGGAATCATCATCAATGCCCCTCGCTGGGGATTGACCTACTAAAGCGTTCAGAAAGGAAGTTAGATTGGGGGAAGGTGACGAGACTGACAATACCACTCCATGGCATTCATGCTTCATTTAATGATAATAGTGACTTTAGTCCGGTGACACCTATGAAGTGACATAAAATTGTATTCTAACATGTGAATCTACCACGCAGTCTACCAACCTTGGCTTATCGCCTCGTGTCTATGCATATGACAACCACATTCAACTATCCCACGCAAACAAGCAATCGAGCTCACTCTGTCCACCCATCACCAGCCCCCAACATCCAATTCACCGCGACCAACTCCAAGCCGTGCCTCTCAACCCACTCCGCAACCTTAAACGACCGCCTCGCCGTAAACTCCTCCCCGCCAACGTCCTCCTTCGTCAGTGCGACCTCCTCCGGCTCTCTAAATAGCAGAAAGAGATACCGATGCGGGCGCGAACTGCACCATTAGCTTTATCCGTTTCATCCTAATCAACAAAAAAATACAATTACTCACTCGTCTTTCGGCCCAGGCCCCAGATATTCCGTCAATGCGGTGCCCCCGTTGGCCTCCTCGGCCTTCAATCCCGAGACGACCCAGTGTCTCCAGAAGGCGAATTTGGGGTCGTCGGGTGTGGGGGCGTCGGGGTCAACTAGGAGGAGAGTATAGCTTGTCGAAGAGGGTTGATTGTTCTCCTGTTATTCCGGTTAGATTGCGCGGGGCTGGAGTCAGGGCTATTGGCAGAGTACGCCTACCTCTTTGGAAAAAGATACGCTTGGAGCTGTTTTGCATTCGCTTGCGCGGAAGAGATTCCCCAAGGAGACGGGCTTATTGTTGAAGGAGACGTGGAGCTGGGTGGTGGGTTTGAAGTCTGGGGGTAGGAAGGGGAGTAAGCTGGGGGTTAGGTTGGCTTGGGCGAGCGATTGCGTGAGCCGCTGAGTGTGGGATTCGAGAGACATTTTGGTCGACGGTAGTGTTGATTCTTTAGGGATGGTGGTGAATGGCAGGGTACAATGATATATAGTCGGTCGTATGCTCGTGGATTAGAGATGGAGGATGTGACTGGCGGAAAAATAGAGGATGCGCCGTCTTGGGCAATTTTGGTGATACACGGTGTGCGGGGTATGTATGGAGAACTTGGTCTGCTCCATTTACTGTTTGTACAGTAGTCCTTAGTAATGATGAATGTATGATAGTATGCCTTACCTATCTTTTGAAGCTGTATGAAACTCTGCATAATTTACATAGTCTAAACTCTAAGCTACTGTCAACACAACCTTTGCATAGGGTTCTTTACAGCAGTCCCATCTTCATTCCTACACTATCCACTTAGATCTGTTGATAACTTGTGTACTCAAATCGAGATATAGATTAATATTGAGGCAAATATAACTCCAACAACTAAAGAACACACCGCCACATCCATCATTGTTACCATTGTGCTATGTAAGATATGACGTCATTTGTGTACGTTTCAATATATAACTTCAAGTCCTACATCAAGACACCACAACAACTACCAGTGAAACATACCTTCTCTGTCTATTACTTTGCAACCTGATTATTATCAATTCTACTGCAAGACTACAAATTGGATAAACCACAAAGCAAAACATCATGCCAAATAACAACTTCTCTTCCTCCCAAGACACAGGCGTCACTGGCGCCGCGAAATTCGTCACCTCCACCCTCGGAAATACTGTCGGCGGAGTCTCTCGCACTGTTGGTGGAGTGACTGGTGCAGCTGCTCGAGAAGTCGGCAACACCATCACAAGTGCAACCGGAAGTGCAGGAAAGCCTGTTGGAGATGCGTTGGGAAGTGTCGGGACGGGCGTTGAAGATGGGGCGAACCGAGTTGCAAAGGGAGTTGAAGATGCTGGGCAATGGCGGTAATCAGGTACGATACTATCCAGTCATCGGACGACGATAGGCTGGATATCTGACTTGATATAGCGGTGGATTGCATTGTATTAATTAAGGCTTAAACTGATTTTATTCTTTCAAGTGGCGCTTATAGTTTATAAGTCCAATGATCCTTCTTGATACGTCCTATTTGTTATTGTCTGGTCAAAGTACTGGAGCTGCTATTTCCATGATTCCATCTTTTATTGCGATAATCCTATTCTAGTCAGCTGCTCTGGTACATACTGGATTATATGTTTCATAAGCTAAGGATAGTGCAATTGCACCTCAGGCCATTTCAGGGTGTAAAGATTATTATCTCATTCAGGATGTCCTGAAGTATAACACACCTGATCAATACCAAGTCCGGTCCGATACTTCCAAAGAGCTTATCAGATCATAATCTATCGTTCCTGTGGATTCTGGATTGCATATTCTAGTCAGACCAATCAAAGTACAGAAATTGGATTGCTCACAACAGTCCAGCCAATCATCTCAACCCTTCCAACCGGCTTTACCATTCTCCGTTGGTGCAAGGAGTTCCAGATTGATAACTTGGCGATTCCCCACAGGCATGATCAATTCATCTTTCCTCATCGCCGCGACGCGTAAGACTACCCAGCCATGGGTTGGCCTTATCACATAGTCAAACTCAGCCCAGAGGAAAAGTCGCAGCGTCGAGGGCTTCTCGATCGATACGGATTATTCTCTCAGCTGTCCGTCTTCATACCGATTTTGTCCTTTTGGCTGTATCGGTTAGGGCATTGGGTCTATCTCCGCTCGACTCGGAAAGACGGATATAGTGCAGTTACTCGTCCAGGAGAGTCAAGGACTTCGAGTCCTGGGAATTTTGTGAGGCAATGGCGGTCGATACTGTGGTGGCTCGAAGATGAAGTCGCTCCCGGCTGGGGTGCAAGGCAGCATTGGATTTTTGGAACAGCATGGGCGCTGTGGTTGCTTACTTTGTGCATACATCAGACGGGAACTGGTGAGTTTAAATTTTCCTCGAATTTCGCCCATGTTCTACAAATGATCTAACACTAGTAGACTATCTTCATGTGACAAAACGCTTTGGCATAGTAGCTGTGGCGCAACTACCCACACATTTTGTTCTTGCAGTCAAATCTCGATACAATCCTTTAGCATTGCTCTTCAACACTTCGTATGAGAGTCTGCTACCATGGCACCGAATATCCGGCAGACTGACATTCCTTCTGATCGTTGTCCACGCGACATTGTACCTGAACTACTTTATCCAAACGGCAACGCTGCAAGAGCATCTCACCTCTCTCAAGATCATCCTTGGCATTGCATCATTCATGTCCCTTTTCGCCATGATGAGCACCAGCATCGAGGCCGTCCGTTGTCGCAACTATCGGTTATTCTACATCACACACTCGATTCTTGCATCCCTTGTCCTGATCTTTCTTGTCTTTCACGCAAAGTCCCTACGCTGGTACATCATTGAGACACTGGCTGTCACTCTTCTGTCCCTACTCAACCGTCTACATACCATCAGCGCGTATGCGGCCATGTCGCGAATCCTGCGAACGAACCTCATCAGCGTGCAGATCCCTATTCCCGCATCAAAGATACAAAGATTCCGAGCAGCGCCAGGCCAACACGTCTACTTATCCTTGCATGCGGAAACAGCGATGAAGGTAAAGTCCTCGCTCATACAGAACATGTTCCTCCGAAATCCATTTACTGTCGCAAATGTCTCGGAGAACAATGAGATCACCCTGGTTGCGCGGGTACAAGATGGTCCTACGTCCAGAGCCTTGGAAGCCCTGGCAGACTCGGCAGAGAAGCCAACTCTGCTTGAGATCTACGGACCTTTTGGGAGTATCCCCCGTTTCTCAAGGCTAGCAATGAAGTATGATCGAATTCTTCTTGTGGCGGGTGGAGTTGGCGCGACTTTTGCTTTGCCGGTCTACCGTGAACTGAAGGAGCAAGTCGAAGCGGAAGGCAAGGGACAAGATAGGATTACATTTGTTTGGTCTGTGAAGACGCTGGAAGAAGCTGCGTGGGCGGTGGGGTTGGCGGATGGGCAGGCCTTGACGCAAGATGAGAACGTCAAACTCTACCTGACTCAGTCCTATCATATGCGCAGGCAAAAGCCTTCCCCGGATGACAGCGTCGAGTTAGAGGAGTTACAAGCGCCTAGGACAGTTGTATGGCCATCCGCGGAAACTGGACGCCCTGACTTGGCCAAAATTGTGGATGGTGTCCTTGGGGAGTCTGATGAGCGTGTAGCTGTACTGTTCTGCGGACCACCAGGCATGGGGAGGGTATTACGGGAAAATATTGGCAGGTATGTACGGGAAGGACGAGAGGTCTGGTGGCATGCTGAAGCCTTTGGGTGGTGATGGGATAACCCAACTGTCTATGGTGACGGAAGAATATTATGCCATGTAGCAAATCTTCATTCTGGTATTTCAGGATTAAGCAATAAAACAGGTTATCCCTACTCATAATGTGATTAGACATTGTACGTGTCCCTCTGGGTAAGCATTCACTCCATCGCATCCTCCTTCGTAGCGTTCTCATGAGTAAATTGCCATACTAAAAGATCGTCTAGGGCTTGCTGCATGAACGGACCCCCCTTTTCGAGATTGTACAAGGCCAAAATATCGTGCTCGTTGAGAATAGGCTTTACGTATGGGGCGTTCTCCAGCTTCTCCGCAGAGATATATTCCACAAACCTCGACCATTGCTTAAGCCAGGCCATCTTTTCATTACCATACCTCAATTGTTCGACGTCGTCTTTCAGAAAGGCGAACAGTACTTGTAATCTCCAAGTACTGCCGCAAGTCCTAATCAACAGTCCGAGAGTACCTCGGGGTAGGTTTCCGGTGAAAGACCCATCGGCAGTATCCTCGCGCATGTAATGCTGGATGCGATGATAATTTCTCCTTGCCTGAGAAACAAATTCGGGATATTTTACTTCTCGCTCTGCAGGATCATGGAGTTGTCCCATATCCATCGGCACAAAGGCAGTCAGCATCCAGATGTCCTCCGTTTTCTCGGGCTGGAGCAGAATATCCTTGAGTGTCTCTGGTCCCCCGCTCAACAGCAAAGCCACGGTTTCAAAGGCGCGAACCCCATTCAGCGTGCCGTGGGCCATACCACTCCGAGTGCCAAAGAACCCAGCTTAGTCCCATCTTCAAAACATGGCAACGTATCGAAAAAGACTGGACTGTAAATATGGAGTTCATGCATCAATTGAAAAGCCGAAAACGTGTTTTTGCGTCTGAGGATCTTTATGAGCTCCGCTTGTACCCGCTGACGACTGACCATTGTGCATAGTTGCTGCCGCAGCTCGACAGCTCGCATTGCGTTCATGGTCTCTCGTTCAATTCGGAACCCAAGCTGAGCTGCGAAACGGATCAATTGGAGGATTCTGAGTGGGTCTTCGCCAACGGCTTCGAAGGGGCAAGATGGCGTTCTGATGACACCAGCAGCCAGGTCATGCAGTCCAAGCCCGGTGTGATCTTCAAATATTCCTGTGTCGAGGTTGTAGAACAGAGCGTTGATTGTAGCATCGCGACCATGAGCATCCTCTTCCGGAGTGCCAAACTCCATCTGCAGGATCCTGCACTCCTCGCTGTAGGTTTCCTTTCTGAGTTTCACCAAATCAACCGAGAGGCCGAAGATATTATGGAAATTCTCCTGTCTCATTTTGAAAAGTGTCAGCATCATATCATCGTCATTCCTGCCTGAGGCCTCATATAACCTTACGTTCATGCCTCCCTTAACATTTCCTTTCGATATTTGGTCAAAGCTTGCCCCATTGCGTGGAGGTAACATGTTAGTGTCCAGGATCAAACGCTAGTAGGTAACCCGTATTAGAAAGTAAACATTAGAGGAAGTGTAGCAAAGCGATAACGGTGCAGAAGAATAAAGGCAGATGGGATTCCAGCGTCATGCCAACCATGAGAACGAATCCTTTGGCAGAAGGTTCTGATAACGTACGGCTGAAGCCTCAATAGTTTAATTGAATATGACATAAGGTCTTATTCTATTGTAAACAGTTATTCCATGTTCTTGCGCGGCGCTTACTACTTGTTCTCCATAGGGGGCTTATTACCAAGACGCCACCATGATATATGGATATATGGGATAGTTGCGTTGATTGCACCTGATTGGATGTGGTAGAAATCGATCAACAAAGCCGCCGAGGTTTGCCCCCATAACCCACCATATCTGCAGGGGTTATGGCCTCCCCAGCCAGTCTCGGCCTCGTGCGCCGTTGGTCTCCTGTACTAACGAACAGGGGTGAGACCAGAAACGATAAAGACACACACCCCACCTTTCAGTCAATCCAACCTCAATCCTTTTCAATCCTTAGTGTCCTTAATGGCCAGCCATCATGGCGAATTCAACGCGACAATGTTATTTTCCTAACGGGTAAGCCATAGGGTGATGTCCCTTGCTCCTCCGATGAAGCAACTGGATGCTGCACCTCCGGGGATATATGCATGTCCAACGGCCTTTGTTTGAACGTTGCCCATCAACCTTACGTGGCGGGTCGAGGGAGTTGCACAGACAAAAAATGGGGCGATGGATGTCCGCAGTATTGCAGTAGGCACACCTCTCATCAAACACATGATCTAGACAAGTCTAATCGAGATATTTCGCAGAGGATATGAATCGGGACGGAGGTTGCTCCATAATCAATCTCACCTACGAGAACGGTATAGCGACATATTGCTGCGGCACTCCTATCACAAATGGGACGGATGTCATCTGTCCAGAAGGAATGGACAGGTTCCAGATTCCAACGGGGCACGCGTTAACCGGTGTGGCTCTCTTGAGCAATGCTTCCTCGTCGTCAGCTACAACGCCGACTCGATCTTGTCATGACACCGCGATTGGAGCTGGAGTGGGAGTTCCCCTGGGTGTCATCGCGTTGATGGCACTGGCTTGGGCGCTCCTTTAACGAACACAAGTACCGCCAACCACAGTAGTATCAGACGACAAGGGCAGCCCCTATATGCGCAGTCTTAATGGGCCGCCTTCAGAGCTACCGCATACACGCGATGTAGCTGAACTCATGGATAGGAATGAATAATGAAGCGTCAATGGCCAAGTGAATATCCTGACGGAATTACGATCGAAATCCAGTCATGATATGTGGTGTGATGTACAGAGATCACCGACGAAAGACTGCAGGAGGTCGGGTCTTCAGAGCTCTGCTCAAAGGCTCCATCTCATGGCGAATATTATTAATAGTTAGGTCCTATTAACCCGGTGGATATGTACGCGGCCAAGTATCCCAATTTATAGCTGACACATACATACCAGGCATGATCTTGATCCTGCCCGTTGGAAACTAATAATTTATGAACCCGTTCGGACGGATCATTCTTAGAGACATTCTTAGAGAAGCAAGAAGAGATGAGAGTGAGACATGAATCTCAGGTACACACCCCCAACTCAAAAGGCTCAATCCGTCTCCTGCAAAGTCACATTACAACTCACCAGTCTCAGAACCTCCCTGAAGACTCTTCCGTAGAACTTGGCATTGCCTCGTGCACAATGTTCCCTTTGCATGGAGACAGCC
Source organism: Aspergillus oerlinghausenensis (assembly GCA_014250555.1). Taxonomy (NCBI): domain Eukaryota; kingdom Fungi; phylum Ascomycota; class Eurotiomycetes; order Eurotiales; family Aspergillaceae; genus Aspergillus; species Aspergillus oerlinghausenensis. The sequence continues at coordinate 15,676 of JAAKEQ010000065.1, forward strand.
AATCTGAATGCTTCGGGAAAGGTGTGGTATTCAGAATTTTTATAATGTCTGCCTTCTTCCCATGTCTCCGCTTTGGAGTCCATTGATTCCACGAGGTATGTTTCGGAATTGTCACCGTCAGCATTGGATTTGGAGCCCGGTGCATTTCCATCCTGAGAAGACCAAGGCCTCGAATACGGACCAGAGACGCCATATCCAACAATAGACCTTAGTGCACCAGAGAAGAGTAAAAGAAAGCATTGGAGATATGAAAGATACGTCCCAAAACGGAAATATTGTCGAAGTCAAAACCTTTTATAGATAATTTCCTATTCGTGGAGGGCATGTGCTGCACTATAAAATCATATTGTCCTGGAACAATGCCTCACAACATGAACAAAAGTGCCCTACATTGAATATTGCCAAGGTTTGATATCATTGGCCTCGGATGGAAGTAAACGAAAGTGTGCATTAGTTTGTCATCTGAATATTCGCATGATCGTGCTCGATAGGATGGATTAATGGGGTAGCATCATTGAGGCGTGCAAGTCACAACTCAGCGAGGCTGAGTTGGAGGAAAACATTGTCTACAGAAATATTGAACAAGAGTCTTCAGCAAGATCGTGATCTGTTCTGCTCTTCGATAGAAGTTTTCATCCGCGTTATTACTGATAGTGTGTATGAAACAGGAGAGATAGTATGATATATTGAAGAAACGAAGTGGGTTTGCCTACGCTAACACTTTTCCGTCGGTCCCTCTTGCTCGTCTGACTCGTCCCTCGTCAAAACATCTACATTCGTGTCGGCATCATCCAGAGCCACGCTCTTAGACATACTTAACAGTGACAGAGCTGCTGGAAGAAGAAACCGAAGTCAAAACCTGACCGTTCTGCTCGATATCCATAAGAGTGGCACCAGAAGGCCCAACAGTGGAACCGCCATCGGTAGCCTGAGCACCGGTGAAGGTGACAGTGCCAAAGTTAGCAAACGGCACCAGAGACCCGTTGGACTCGAAGTCCTCAACGATCCACTCGGCATTGTACTCGCACAGGTTGCCGTCCACGCCACCAGTGAAGGTGTGGGTGACAGTCTTGCCCTTGGTCACATTCTCGACAGTGGCCGTGCCAGCGGTCTTGCTGGTCGCATCAACGGTAACCCTGATCGTGTCGCCAGCGGAGATGGAGATGCCGCTGAAGTCGTACGCGTAGTCGGGGTACCACTCGTACCAGGCATCGAAGGAGACAGAGCCGCCCTGGATGCAGAAGTCGACGCCGGTTTGCAGGATGGCAGAGCTGCAGGTGTCACCGTCGATACCGACCCAGGCGGAGGCGCAGTACTGCTCGTTGGAAGAGCCACCGCTTGGGGCGCGGGGGGTAGGGACGACGAACTCGCCGGTCACGGCCGTGTAGCCCGAGCCGATGAGGACGGCACCAGCCCAGTTGGAGCTGTACTCAACCTGGGTGGTGTTGCTGAGCTTGATAACCTCGGAAGTGCCGGGCTTGTAGGGAGGGTGGCTCGATCTATTGGAGTTGCGGGCCATACGACGGGCATGGCGGGCTTGACGCTGTTCTGTAAGGGGGGCAGCAATGGCAGCCGTGGCGAGCAAGCCGGAGGCGAGGACAGAAGTGAACTTCATGGTGGTAACGAAGACTGGTGAGGATGAGAATTATTGCTGTCGAGGATGAGTTTGAGGGCTGATGGTGGTCAATAACCTGCGGGTCTTGCTTGAGCTGCTAGACATTTTGGACGGGGAATCCAGCTTCAATTTATACTTGAACACGAGACCAAGCATTTCTTATCTCAGTGGTAAAACGACTCCTGCAGAGGTGCCTTCTCGCTTGATACTCTCGAAGTAAGTAATTAAGATCAAGCGTCTCCGCTCTATCATGAGGTGAGGAGAAGGACCGGAGACCGATGGAGAATAGCATCTGATTCACAACTAGTGGTCATATTTGGCATATTCTCCGTTAGAATTGCACCCGCACTGGCATTTCGCCGTCCCCCGCATGTTGTCTGAGGTGCAAATTCAGCAAATCCGGAGGAGATCTTCTCGCCTCGCGATGGGAGTGCCGGACGAGAGTGCCCGAAGACCAAAGGACTAGATGCATCTGGACCAAATAAGCTCAGAATATCGCTTCGCTGAGGATCTTGATTGGCCTCTGCGTGCAGAACGTGTACCCCTCCCGAAATTCAACAGAGGATTGATATCAGTGGGTCATTGGAACCACCAGGTCATATCCACCATGACTTGGCGATCATTGCCGTAAGAGTCAAGCATTGCCAAGAACTGCAAGCAACAACGTAGAGAGGTATGTGCACGCCAATGAGACCAAGACTCTGATTCAAGGCCCCTGGGTGGACACTTGTTGTGCGGTCCTTCATCGCCAGCCTATCGCGCAATCTTCAACAGTTCTGCCAAATTTGGTTTCTCGGTAGATAAACGGACGTCCGACGGTCCTCGGGATGATCGGATATGATTAATATATTGAATACTAGTCATAGTCAAGATGGAAGGTCAACAGTGCACGAGTAAGTTACTGCGGAGTTAGCGGTGCGCCGCGCCTCTAGTATCCAAAGGGGCTAGAAAAAGGTGGTCAGATGCTACTGTGGCAGAGACTAACAGAGTTGGCGTCTGGATGGCGCGGTACACCAAGCTTTGGTCAAGCATCTTGGCGAATTATAAGCATCGTGGGTGAGCCAGGCGAATATGGTCAAGAGGCTAAGTAGATTAGGCTATTGTCAGCGGCAGATTGTCGATGTAACGTTCCGGTGGAAAAGGGGGTGTACTCTATCAGTTTAGATTGATTTGATATCAATTTCTGCAGAGATAATGCAAGTGACAGCGGCTGACCAAGCAGGGTATTCTTTCTTCACCCCAGTCTTCTTATCAGCGACCATTGATGGCAGGCATTGAGTATCGACAGTCTGTCCGTGTCTCCTCCGAATACCCGAGACATTGCAGATTGTCGCAGAAACACAAGGAATAAAACTTATCGTGCGTAGTTCCTTGCAACCAACGACTGTCTGAGTAGTGGTATCACGTTCTGCTCGGATATTCTGAGGATGTGGTTTCAATCACTGAGGTAGGATTTATCCTTATTCAAGGCATATATGCTCTAGTTCTGAATTGGTGTTGTTCCTCCTCCTTGTTAACCATATGACAAGAAGTATACCATACCAGTAGATAAGGAACAATATCCATTGCTGGTATTGTGGTTGGACAGTACGGATAAGTAAACGGTGGCTCAGTTTCCAAACAGTCTTTCCTGTCAGTCCCATAGTAGTGTATCAGTTGTAGTACGAAACTATGCCGAAAATGAAGATTATTCCCCCTTTGTAGTGGGATAGATTCGGTCCTCATTGTCATTGATTACATCTTTTCTTGCTTCTGACCCCGACTTTGGTAAAGCTGTTCCAGGCACTATCAATGAGAAGTAGTGCTTAGAAGTTATTAATCACTGTATAGGAGAGTTACGGACTAAGACTCCATTCTCGTGTGTTGCTGTTGTATGGCGGCTGCCGCTCTACTTGAAGATCCCAATTGCAACCAATGTATGCCCACCAACGATTACATGGCAAGTTGTCTTCTGCTCGACTAATGACAGATACAATAGCTGAAATGGCAAGAGCTCTATTGTCTTGATATTTCGGATCTATCTTTATCCAAGTTTTGTCGCTTCCGAATAATAATAAACTGTATAGTTTATCAGGTTGCCACGCCTATCGTAACAAGAGTTGCATATCTCATGCATCCAGTAAGCCCACCCTGATAATTATATACTCACCATCTGGACAATTATAGCCCCTGGGCCTCCCTATGACTGCAGCGTAGATAGTCGCCAGGCAACGTCAAGTAACGATCTACCAACATGGATGTGAAGGATCGTCATTAACCATGTCTTAAAAGACAAGGTCTTGTCGATCTTGGGGTTACAACGGATGATCTGCACATCTGATGCATGATCGACGATCGATTGGGTAACCTACATCTGCAACATCTCCTCCAGCCAGAAGAATGCCATGTTTGATGTTTCACCGACGGCTCAGTCTCGACTGGACTAGTGCCTGGATGACATGACGCGCTGGAGAGGGCTAGCTTGCGCCGGTGACTAGGTAGCTACTGATGGTCTGCTGATATTGTCGATAGCTGAAGGGCTTGAATGCATCGGGGCATCTCGAATCAATTGACTCTGCGATGCAGTGAGTTTACTGGATGTGGGTCGAGGATGTCAGTCGTAGGGGTCCATGTTAAAGCAGGATCACAGACCGACTAGGACTTTTCAAAGCCAGTCATCATATCATGGATTTTTACAGCTCATACATATTAGTAGTGATTCCAAGGTAGTGTCTGTGTTTAGACCAGATGCAAATTTTCGATATATAAACCAATGGGCGATTTCATTGGTTTCAGTACATATTGGAGGTTGGAATGCTAGGTCAAGCCCCATCGCCACAGACTACGCATATATTCCATATAAATGAGGTGTCTGGTAGGTTTGGCAGTATCAATAAGAGTAGAGCTCTTTGTGATGTCCCATACTAGGATTAGGATATAAGGAGTTTGAAAGGAACAACATCATTGCGACGAAATGTTGTATGATTGGTTGAAGAGTCTGCGACTGCCCCACCACTAGGCGCTTAGGTAAGGTTGATGGGTCGCAAAGCATCACAGCTTGTGTTGATATTTTCCCCCCTGCACCTCTGGAGCTGTCCTCAGGTACGATACAGCAAGAGTCATTGGAACTTGCTCCTTTCATCTTCCAAATGCTTAAACTCTATATCCTCGTCTATAAAGGCGAACCTCTGGACTACCATGAATACCGCCACACTGCTTTGTACCTGAAGCTCCCCGACAACCAAAGTTTCATCATGCACATCCTGGGCACGCAGGGAATGTTCGAATATGCTCAAATCAAGAACAAGGATCCTTCTGCTGTGGGAAGTCTCGCGAAAGTGGTGCCTGTGGCCGACATCTCCGAAGTAATCGGCTCAGGACCCATCCAGTCCACTGTCGCAAAGACACTAATCAAAAACGGGCCGCTGGACCTGGACTGGAACTGTCAGCACTGGGTTGGTGACGCCTTGAGCAAGCTTGCAGAGAGGGAGTATATCACTGTTGCGGAGCGCGCCGAAGCTATCGATCGGATGATGGATGCGTGTCTCGAGGCCATGGATGATTGAAGGACGATCCGTAGTCACGGACTTGATGTTCTATTGAGCAGAGTCTTCAATGGCGCATGTGGTTGTGAGGCTGGATCCTCAAGTATTTCTGCATCGAATGTGGACGACATACATATGCACTCTCCTTATTCGAAATCCCGGCAAGATTATGCATCGTCTTCATACCGACAAGTCCATCGCTATCCACATCTGACGAGTGACATACAGTCACACACGCAAACGAGACTAGATATCTGTCCCACAAGAGAACTCTTCCCACTCTTCCAGCTTCTTCAACGTATCTTGACACTTCTTCCGAATGGCCGCCACCACATCCGGGCCCAGCGCCAGCTCCTTTGGCCACTCTTTCCCCTTGGCCGCGTTCTCCCCCCTGACCACATCAATGATACGCACAACGCCTTTCTTGGGATCACCTCTCTGCTTCCCGTTCGCCTCACAGAACGACTTGAACGAAGCCTCGGTCAATTCCCGATACTCGGGGAATATAGTCCCAGCGAACATGCTATTCTTGGCGCTCAAGAGCTCAGTTCGGAACTGACCGGGTTCCACCAAGAGCGTCTTGATTCTGAGAGCAGCAGTTTCTTGATCGAGAGCCTCCGTTGCATCTGTTCTGTCAGTCGGGACTCTGGACCCTAGTTACCAAGATGGACTTACAGCGAAGCGCGGCCTTGGAGGCGCAATACGCCCCGACGGCAGGGTATGACTCCCACGCGGCCATGGAGCCAATGTTGACAATGACGCCTTCCCTGCGTCCACGGAAATGCGGCAGGAACGCTCGGGTGACGTTGATCGTTCCGGAGACATTGATGGTGAATTGGGAAACGTAATCTTCAGGCCTGGACGGAGTACTGGTTAATCTCATCCTGTGCATAGCGTCAGAGACTTACTTCATGTCCTCCAATGTGCCGAACTGCGTGTATGCTGCATTGTTCACGAGAATATCAACTTTCCCGTAGATAGCGATCGCATCAGAGGCCTTTTGGTTCAGTTTTTCCTGGGAGGCTGTCACGTCCAGCTGCATGATTGCAGCGCCTGCGTCGCGGAGATGGGCGATCTTGGCGATGGTGCGGGCTGTCGCGATGACCTTGTCCCCGTGGGAAAAGACTGATGGACAAGAAGTGCCCGGGGTTATGGAGGAATTTATACCTCGCTGGTGCTACAGGGGATGACGACAGGAAGCTTACATTGGAAGTATGGGTGGAGATAATATCGATGATATGATCAATATTAGCTATGAGAGTAGACCAGTATGTAGGATCAAGAGCGATGATGCCCTCTTCATCGGGGTTACTGGGTGGCCACAGGTCTTGGCATCGCGAAAGCCGATGATTTTCGGGATTCTGGTTATACACCGGGAATCAGCCATACTATCGGACTTTGGACGGATGATTACATTGGTATAGGTAATCCAATCATTGAACCAAATGATACTAGGACTTATGGCCTATTTTCTCTCTGTTTGGGTCACCACTAATATGAATGAGTGTAAACGAGTGTGGTTCGTCTGTAGTCGCTATCAAAGCAACTATATTCTATCTATATCTTTTTTCATGTTTTCTTTCCATGTTCATCATCGTCCAACTGTCCAACTTAACCACTGTAGTCAATGGTAACAGCCAGGCGAACGGCACCACCACCAGAGAGGTTCCCACCAATACCCCCAATAGCCGCCTCAGCAGTGGTATAGGCATTGTCAACGGACGCCGCATTAGGGGTGATGCTAGAGCAAGTGCCACCCAGCGCATCACAGATCTTCATGCCCTGCACGGTCAGGCCCGCATTCTGCGCCTGGATGGCAGAGACATCGAAACCAGACCAGCCGCCGTTCCCGGCGCTGCTGAAATCGAACTCGCCCCAGGTCGAGGCATACCCGCCATTCGAGTCCTTGGGAATGCTGCCTGCAGCGGCCGCAAAGCCGCCGTTGGTGTCGTCGTCGAAGGCGACGTACTTGGTCTCTCCGGCGTTGAGGGTGAGAGTCAGAGCGGCGTTGCCGTACCAGCCGGTCATCTGGCCATCGGGGCCGATCTTATTCCAGAAGACGACGGTCCAAGGCTCACTGTTCTGGCCGCTGATCTGGGCGACGTTCTTGTAGTTGGAGGCCGAGTCGGCGGAGACTTCGATGATGTTGCTACCCCACGGGTTGCCGACGTTGCCGGCGTAGGTCTCGCCGCTGCCGCTGTTGGAGGTGCGGCTGCCGAAGCCAGCGGTGGAGTAGGAGCCTCCGGCTGGGGTGCCGGTCCAGGCGGAGCTGCCGCCGGAGGAGGAGGATGAGGAGGGAGCGACCGTGGAGGAGGCCGAGGGGGCGTACTGACGACGCTCGTGGCCTTGCAGACGGGCCAGAGAGCTGGAGGTGAGGGCTGCCAGCAGCAGGAGAGACTTGGTGAACTGCATTTTGAAGAGAGCGGATGTAACGTCAAGCGTGCTTTAGATAGTTGTGGAAGTCCGAAGGAATGGCAGTGTCGTTACTGACTGGAGCAACGACGGATCGTGATAATTCGAAGAGAGCGTCTGAAGTATCAAGCCAAAAGAGAAATGAAGGAATGGAAGCGTGTAGACACACGGTTAATGAATGCGATGGTTGAATGGGAGGAATCCAAAAAGGGACCCTCTCGCGCCCTTTTATAACATTCTGAAAACAAAAATTTAAGGCCCGCCACTCCACTGTTTGTCAGTCGAATGTGTGTTCTCGAACACCTACGGCGCTGGTGGATGTCATTTTCCTTGGTTCGGGAGGTTGAACCCTTGGATAGAGCCTTAGGATTGAGGATGATTGATCAGGGAATGCGTCAGCATAGGCGAGTTAATGGAACTGGACTGGGGTTCCGACAAAGATGATGCCATGGTCTAGATTCATGCGGTCGTGTGCTCGTTGACATCCTGACAGTAGCCTATTGGACAGTTCGATTGAAAACACAGACAGGACATCTCTGGTATTGTTGTGGGATTGGCCAGAATCTATGGGTGGTACCTGAATTGTACGCCATTTCAACGCCATTTCAACGCCATTGGCTACTTCCCCTGACCAATGGTTCTGTGTGGGACTCTGGCTCTGCAATACATGGAGTCTGGTTGTTGGAGGCAAGTTGCGTGGCTCTGGAGCTCGGGTTATTTTTGGTATGCCTTTGTGTTCATTGTTTCATTTTCCTATGCTTGCGTTTCAACATCAAGAGACAAAGAATATGAGATTCATCATTGTGTGGTGAAACCTACTCAAAGGACAAAGAGCATATCCCCGGAGATCTAGACTTTTGGACCTCGTGGCCAAGTGCCAGGAAAGGATCAGATCCCTCAAACGGGATATTGGCGAAAGTGGACAGAATAACGATGTCGGAAGGCCTAAAGTCTTGTGGGTGGAGCTCACCTCCACCATTCTCTGTCGCTAGGAGAATTGTAGCTACGTACTGAGGTCTTTCAGTCGCTTCCTAGGCTTTCCCATGCTAGTCGACGAATGTCGAATGTCGAATGTCGAAACACAGACTCGTAGCCTATGTGCCACATGAGCATCCAAAGACAAATTCGATGTTCCCTGCTTCACAGCGTCTTTTTGATACTGTCCCTATTCGTGGCTTCTCAAAGATAGGATTACCCTCAATCCATGTGCTTTGTGTGCAAGCTGGCCGAACCGTGGTTCTTTTTATCTGGGCCAGGGGCAGAAACACCAAAAAATTGTGCTTATGAATGAAGCCAAACGATGAGTGGTCAGCGTTTTGACTAAGCAAGGAGAACTTGTGACATTCCCACCAATCCCATTACAATCCATCTACATTCGTCAACAGGCGAACAATGAACCATGGGATGTTTTATTGACACCTTTCAAAAAGGGCATTGGCCCTTTTTCGTGTGGCTCATGCAGGCAGCCGGTGTCGTAAGGCATACGATACGTCTACGCTAGCAAATTCTCGGTGAAAAAAATTATATAGAAGAAGAAACTGTAGGTCCTAAATTGGTTATGATTGACATTTTTATTTATTAACAAGCGATAAAATTTAATAAAACTGCCGGGTCAATGGCTCATACCAAGAGCAAGGCCACTTGACCCAGCACTAGAGGACCCCGTTATTGCCTCTGCACTCATTCTCGCCTCGTGTAATCGCCGAGGCTTCGTCGACTTTGCGCGAAGAATGACCGACAGAGTGCCTCTCGTCGGTAGTATGACTGCCGAACTCAGTGTTGCCGAGAGCAGGATAGTGGAAGAATTATCTTCCCTGGTATATAGTAGAACCGTTGTTCTAGAATACTTTACCTTCGCGGGGAGGTCAAACATCTCGCCGTACACACAAAGTTGAGATCGCAGTCTAGAAAAATCGTTGATCTAGAACTCCATCGAAACTCGATATGACACCCTGAATCCAGCAATCTCTGCTATGGCCTTTACCCCGGATGCTCAAGAAGCCATACCGGAGAGCTAGTTATGCTTAGTTTAGTCTACGGGGCACTGGGGACGCCCACATTTGCTTCAAAATAGCCTTGTTGTTGGAATTCGGGAAATTAGGGTGACAAATTTGGTGTTTATACAGTTCTTCACAGTTGATTGAAGGAGGCGCGAGTGGCTAGAATGCATCTACCCGGAAGGTAATGACATCAACCTCACGTTGCAGTCAGTCGCTTACCGAATAATTTGAACAGCTTTGCCAGCTCATCCTGCACTTATGGCCCGCAATATCAGCATGTTGGAATTTTTGAATTCGCCGTTGCCATCAGATACTGGTTGATGAGTCAATCAAGGCATATCGGTCCTATCATCTACCTGTAACCATGTCTAAATGACAAACATATCGCCCCTTTCCTCCATTAGAACAAGGATGTTACTTAAAACCGCCCCCAACTTCAGATGTAACCTTATGCATTTCCTAAAAGGGCAATTGGTATAGCGACCGCCGACGATGCGATCGGCATTGCTGACATAATCACTTGCACCATGCCACAGACGTCAGGCTTACTCGACGGTCGACCCTGCAAGATGGCGTCTGTGGACGAGATAATCTGACTATTCCATACTCGTGGCTGTTGCCGGTACTGGCCGAATTCCTCGCAGGCATCTACCGAGATCGACGCACTGAGGTAACATGCCGAACCGACGCTAAGATGACTCTGCTACAATGGTTGCCAATGAAGTCACTCCTATCGTTCAGATCAAACAGATCGGTGTCGCACCGGTCAGGCTAGCTCGAATTTACGACCACATAGAAGAGTTGCTGCTCTTGATTGGTTGTGTGCATGATGGCCAGGACTGCAGAATTACCTGTTTGAGAAACTGGTCGATTCGCATCAACATGCTGGGTTTGATGATGATTTTTGGAAGAAGATTATGTCTGCGGCAGGCAGAGCAACCCGCTTGGAAAAACTGAACTATTTAAGCAGCTCCATTGCCGGCTGACTCGACAGACGCAAACAGTCATCTTTCAGCTCTCCCGAACCACACAGACAAACAACCGCAAGAGCAACAATGGCTGTCCTTAAAAGCATCACCCTGACTTCCCTGGCCCTCGCTATTGGCGCCACCGCTCAGTCCGCCAACCCAGGTGTCGGCAAAAACCCTAAGGCGCAAGGTGCAACAGAAAACGTCACCCCAAGCACCGGCCCAAACGGGTACCGTCCCTTCGCCACGTCTTATCTTTGGAGTCATTGCTGCTAACAGCAAAATCTAGCTCCGAAGACTGGCTCAACACCGGCATCACCACCACCGGTTGGAACCCTCCCTTCCTCTCCATCGACGACGTCTACACCATCAGCCTTCAAGACTTCTACAACGGCATTGGTTCCGCCTGCGCCCAGTACGACAGCTACTTCCAAAGCAGCGCATCCAAGTACGGCGTCAACCCGGTCGTTCTCGCCGTCATCGCTATGCAGGAGTCCTCATGCAATGCCAACGCTGGGGGTCCCACACCGGGCCTGATGCAGGTCTCGTGCGACAACTATCCTAATGGCCAGTGCACGGATAGTATCCAGGATAACGTGGACGCGGGCACGCACTACCTCAAGTCGCAGCTTGATGCGTCGGGGGGTAATGCTATCAAGGCGCTGGGTTCATACAATGGGTGGTTTACGGCAGGGTCCGGGCTTAATGGGAACAGAGGGTTGACGAAGGACTACCCCTGCTCGGCTGAGGGTAAGGCACATGGCATGCCCCAGAATCTAGATTACTTGCACCAGGTGCTGAATGGGTGGATGATGGGACTGGATGTTTATGGGAAGGATAACTGGATTGGTACTTATCACTGCGATCAGTCGTGCAGTGATGGCAGTTTATGCTAGAGCTCTTAGCGACACCTATATTGATACATGCACATGCTCTGCTAGTTAAAAGACTGTTTGATACTCCAATGCCCAGGTTCGAGTTCCCCGGATTGGCCACCAATCTTTGAGTGAATTGGGTGGATATGTACAATGAAATACAAACTTCTCGAAAAGAAGGGTGCTTTCAAGTTGGAGAGATGCTTAACAGCATACTGTGTCTCATTCATAAATGCTATGGACGTAAATCTTTCCACCATTGGCACGTATTACTTGGCTCTATGTAAACTACTCACTGCGCCGAGGAGGGCTTTCTGCCAATGAAATACTCTGCCCACAATCACAGCTCAGGTAGACCCTCCAAGCCAAACGGCCAATGTGGTGCCCGTATCGTCCTTCTGACTGAAGAATAAACATTTTTCGCCTGCTCAAATGCGCCCAGCGCATCACCTCTCTCTTGGCCATCCTGCGACGGACCCATTGACAAAAAGCCATATCGGTTATCTCTATTCAGCGAGTCCGCTAGCGACTGCCCTGCACCGTAGCTGGACAGAGGCGACAAGCCGGACTGCTGCAAGTTAAGCTCACTAAAGGCGTACCCCGCCGTCCTTTGGGGAATGAGGGCCGAAAATGGTGGATATCACGTGACTGAGAAGTAATCACATTCACGGAATCACGGTCATGTGAGTTGACGAGGCTTCAAGCTGTGTCTTGCCCAACCACTCCGTGTAGTGCATAGCGGTTCGGTAACACCTTTTGCATTCCTGTACAAGATCTAGAGATCCCAAGACCAACATACATCACTGTTCGTTATCCATGAGGAGAGCTTGAAGGGGGGCAACCATGCAAGCGGACTCTCTAAGCCAAGCAGAAGGTGAGTCAAATTCAGTATCGGATCGGACAGGAGAAAGAGAGGCCCGGAGGTGGGGAAGGACTAGATCAGGATGCCTGAACTGCCGGAAGAAGCGGAGGAAGTGCGATGAGGGGAAACCAACGTGCCTCAGGTGCCGGAAGAGAGGTGAGAGCTGCCAGTGGGGGATGCGAGTCACGTTCCGGGAAGCAAACACGCAGATGCTGGTGCACGACCCACGGCAGTCAAAGAATGGGACGCACAAATCCTTTCAGATTATGGACGTTACCTCTGAGGTGATACGGGACTATCATCAGTCTTCTCCCGTTGGTGCGGTCCAGCATCCTCGACTTGATCGGGGATCTGCCACTCCGCTGCACCATGCGCAGGACCCAGGACGGCGTGAAGAAGGGGCCGGGTGCGACCTACCCAAATTCAGTACAAGCGCCTCGCAGCCTCTTAATTCTGATGATTCCGAGCTTGCTTCAGAAGACCTTTCGGTGGGTCGCGAGCTTCCCACGCATTCGTCTCCGGACCAGTCTGGGGACGTGGCAAATACAAAGCTATCGGGCCCTGGAGGCCGAACAGAACTGAGCCAGCCCACCGCTGCCGGGAACTTAGTGGATAGTAATCCATGGCTACAGCAAGTGCTGCACAAATCGCCTGCCGTGTTCGCTCCTGGTCCAGGCCTTGACGCGAACACCTCCCCTGTCCTGCAACGCTTTCCTGAATGTTGGGATTCCACTAATTATTCCCCTGATGTGAGTCTCGAGGATGGCGTCTTCCTGCCTGGTTCCGACTATCTTGAGCTGCACTCCACCCTGAGGAGCCATCTCATGCAGGAAGCGCGATCCCGTTACCCTTCTCGGCGAAACTCTACCGACAGCGCGGGCCCAGCTCGATCGAGTCTCGGGCGCGAAGGTTTTACTACGGTCCCGATTCTACAGCTCAGAGATTACGAAGATTATAGCCTGATGTCCAACAACCAAACCCCCGTGGATCTGCCCAAGGATGTGGAATATGTTTTGTGGAAGAACTGGCTGGAAGAGATTGCCCCGTGGCTGGACAAGTTTGACAGTCAACGCCATTTTCAATATACCCTTCCAGTGATGGCGCAATCCCACGAGCACCTCCGCTACGCCATGTTAGCTGTATCTGCCCGCCAGCAAGAGCAGAAACACAAAACATTGCCCATCGAGCGCAGTTTAATGCTCTACCATAAAGCCATCCAGCTTCTCCTCCCACAGCTTCCAACGAGGACCACCGCGGTGATCGCGTCTTGCGTTGTCCTGTGTGTCCTGGAGATGCTCAGCTGTGCCCCGAAAGCCTGGCGACGGCATCTCGACGGATGCGCACACTTGATGCAAGCAGTGGGTATCAATGGCTTCGTCGGAGGTGTTGAGCAGGCACTCTTTTGGTGCTTTGCCCGGATGGACGTATGCGGCGGCTTGATTTCCTCCATCAAGACACTGATCCCGGTCAACCATTGGGCTTCCATGATTGACCTCGATACGGACATCAGACTCTTTCAATCCACATCTACCTTTGAAACTTGCGCAAATCAAGCCGTCTACCTCTGTGCGCAGACCTTGGATCTCCTGGCCCCATCCCACTTGCTAGGACGAGCGGCGAGTGTGCGGTGCGACCCCAGCGACATCCCCTACATGGAGCGATGGGTGAAGCTGTGGCGTTATGTGGAAGACTGGCACGTCAAACGGCCGAAAGAGATGAAACCGATCGTCAACCTTCCCTCCACTGATCCATTTCCCACCATTCTTTTCAGCAATGCAGCGGCAATCTCTGGAAATCAGCTCTACCACACCGCGGCAATACTACTGTTGCAGTCCAAGCCTACCAATGTGCGACTAGACCCCAAGCCACGCTCGATCCTGTGGCATGCCCGCCAGATTTGTGGCATCTCCATGAGCAATGACCATCACGGGGCGTGGACCAACTCGATCCAACCGCTGTGGATTGCCGGCCAATGGATGAGCCACCCGAGCGAGCATCAGGCCATTTTGAGATTACTTGAGAAAATCGAACAAGAGTGTGGTTGGCCCACCAAGTGGCGGGCGGTCGATCTTCAAGAGTTTTGGGGAGATTTGTCGCAATAATATTCTTTGCCATCCGGTGTAGCTGTCCAAGGTGTAGCAGGGCGATTAGTGTTACACCCGATCTGAGCCTATTTACCGTAGGCTCCAATGAGTCCTCTTGCAAGGCTTTACCGAATCGATTGAGGTATTTTCTGCCTCCTTCCCCAGTTCCATCCTTTGATGACCGAGGAGATGTGCTACAAGTTAAAACAAGCAAAAATATGCTTTCTGCATTTTGTGACTATGAAGTGCAAAATGCATTATATGTTACATTCGTGATCGTTACCTAACGGCGCACCGGATTCAAGTCTTTGAAATCACCTCGCAAGCTTTCAATGCCGTCCCGCTGAACCTCGTCCACGAGCTTTGCCACCTCTGGTGCAATCACATGCTCATCGAATCCAAAGTACTTATATGCTGCAGCACCAGGTAGGGAATGCCCAAATGTGCTCATTGTGAAGCCCGCATCGGCGTATCTCTCCCACCCGGTGACTGCATATGCCTCAATAACGACACAGGGGATTCCTGACCGATATTTCAAGACCTCCCCCCTGTATTCTTGGTCCTGCTGTGCAAAAAGACGCTGACATGGGAAACTCACAATGCGAGACTTGATGTTGAAACGGTCCAGCAGCACCTGTCGCGTACGGACTGCAAAGACCATCTCAGCACCCACACCAATCAACGTAACTTGAGCCTGCTCATCTTCG
The DNA here is from genome assembly GCA_014250555.1 of Aspergillus oerlinghausenensis. NCBI lineage: Eukaryota > Fungi > Ascomycota > Eurotiomycetes > Eurotiales > Aspergillaceae > Aspergillus > Aspergillus oerlinghausenensis. The sequence goes on from JAAKEQ010000065.1 coordinate 30,723, forward strand.
ATGAAAACATATGCACCCCGCTGGACCCCTTGTCGGGAGGAAAATTTCGGGTATTGCTCCAAGTTCTGCCGGGATAGCGAGATGATGGTCGGGGTGGATGTTGCCTGCAATGCTGCGACAAAAGCCCCAGCCGTCTCTTCACTATCACAAGGCCGTATGTAGAGAATATTTGGCATTGCACGGTACAGCGCTGCCAATGCAATGGGCTGGTGCGTAGGTCCATCCTCGCCGGTGCCAATCGAGTCGTGAGTCGCGATATGGATCTGCTGAAGGCCTTGAAGTGCCCCCATTCGGATGCCTGGGGCCGCATACTTGCTCAGTGTCAGCAACCACTGCTTGGACTGAACGGGACGTAGTTTAATGGTTCCGCTTACAATGTAGAACATAAAGAAACTGGAGGTTATGGGCAGGATGGTTCCTTTGTTAAAGGCTGCTAGTCCGTTTGAGATTGAAGCCATGGCATGTTCCCGGATACCCCAGTGGATATATCGCCCAGTGTAGTTGCCATTTAGGCCACAAGTTGTCTTGAGCTCCGGCTGGACAAAGCAGTTTTGATTAGTAAAACGATGAATATTCCTTGGGACCGGGCCGTGGCTTACATGCTGGAAATCGACCTTGCCCTTCCATGCCATGTTTACCGAAGGAGTCAGATCAGCAGTGCCCACCATGATGTTCTGGAGCTTTGACGCCAGGGGATTGCAACAGAGACCGGCAGACTTTCTGGAGGCTGTCGGAGACGCGGGGAATTCTTCTTTTGACGGGATGAGCTTTGTCCAGTCCTGTGTCATCTTTCCTAGCATTCTCAACCTGAACTCCTCGTACATCTCCGGATACTCCGTCGAGTAATTGAGCAGGAGCTGATTCCAGCTCTCCTCCAGGGCTCGGCCTCTTACTTCAGCGTCACTGAAAAACTGATATACTTCGTCAGGGACAGCAAAATGCTCATCTGGGTTCATTCCAAGTTTCCGCTTGATGTTCGCGACCTCGTCCTCGCCGAAGGCGGCACCGTGCGCCTTGGCGTCGCCAGCGAATTTGCTCTCGACGCCAATCACGGTGCGTACGTTGATAAAGGTCGGTTTCTCTTTGCTGGACCGGGCACGCATGAGGGCAGCAGTGATCCCTTCTACATCATAACAGCCATCTTCAACGTCGATCACATCCCAGCCACATGCTCTCATTTTGGCGTTGACGTCCTCGGAGTTGCAGATATCCACACTGCCATCACACGTCACCTGGGTTTCGAAATCTTGTCAGTATCAGTACGGCCATGTCTGAAATACGGAGCCAACGCTACCTGGTTGTTATCGTAGATGATGACCAAATTGTTGAGTCTCCAGTGGCCAGCGAGCTGAATTGACTCCAATGCAACGCCTTCCTGCAGGCAGGCGTCACCAACCATGCACCATGTCGTATTATCCACAAGTGAGAATCCAGGTTTGTTGTAGACAGCACCGAGATGCTTCGTTGCCATGGCCAGGCCCACCGCGTTTGCGACACCTTGGCCCAGGGGACCTGTGGTCACTTCAACCCCGTCAATTTCAATTTCCGGGTGGCCTGGGCACAGGGAATCTGCCCGCTCGGAGTGGTACGATTTTAACTGGTCCATCGTCATGGCTTTGTAGCCCGTGAGATGCAGGAAGGTGTACTGAAAGAGACAGGTGTGGCCGTTGGAGAGCACAAAGCGATCCCGGTTGAAGAAGTTGGGGTTCGTTGGGGCGTATCTCATGCAATACTTCCACAATGCAATGCCAATCGCAGTCATTCCCATGGCGCCCCTGGTGAGGAAGCATGTCAGGTTCCCCTGCTTGTCGGCATCGTTTGCGGGACATCGTTTACTCACCCTGGGTGCCCGCCCTTGTACTGTTGGCAAAGGTCTAAGATCAGACATCGGATTGTTCGCAACGCGAGATCAATTCTCTTTCTCTCTTCAAGTTGTTGCGTCATTCTGGCAGGAGGAGCCGAGTGAACAGGAGCAAAAACGACGGATGCACTTAGGTCTTCTTGTAAGAAGGGCGATGAAATGCAGTCCGATCGCGAAGCTCATTCTTATATCCGCAGTCTTCTTCATTGATGTTCAGGTCTTCTGATTCAGATTTGAGGGTGACGTATCTTGTTGGTGCCATACATGTCGTTTCTCTCTCCGTTCCTATTATCGGGGTGCGGTTAGGGCTGCCTATTTCGGAAAGAGAGCGGATAAACCCCCCCCTCTTCCCCCTCCCCCGTCATCAAACTCAAACCACTCATGATAACGCACGATCTGGCGCTTCGAACTTCTACAATCGAACGTTGGCAGCAATTCAGACAATGGCTACTCTTGCGGCAACATACATGCCTTGGACGCATACGACATCCACTTACGGTCATTATAGCAATCTTAGAAGGAGTTCAGCGGTGCCCAGAGGGTTTGTAATGTCCACAACGTATGACCAATCGTTGCTTTTGTGCTTCGACCTGCCCAATCCAGCTCAGCAACGACCTACAAAACATGGCTTGAAACCACCTTCAACTTCGCAAACCATCACCGCTTCCTCTGTGGTCACTCTTGTACTACCTGATAGTGGACTGCTTTGTCCTTTCCAACCTCACTTCACGTTTCACTTTACTTTGCCAAAAGAGTGGGAAACAAAATGACACCTACGGCCATCGACGATGTTGCAGCTGCAGCTTCCGTGCCCAACACGCAGCAGCAGCATACTCCCTCGGCACCGACCGTGCCTAGTCTTCTCTCGCTCACGGGAAAAACTATAGCTATCACTGGTGGTGGCAGAGGCCTAGGAATGGAGCTAGCCTTTGCGGTGGTAGAGTCTGGCGGCCACGTTGCGTGTCTGGACATTTTGCCCTCGCCCTCAGAGACCCAATGGTCCACCCTTCTCAAGCTGTGCAAGTCGTCCAATCTGACCGCCTCATATAAGCAATGCGATGTCACCAGCGAAACCGAGCTTGCGACAGCACTCGAGCAAATAGCGCAAGACGCCGACGCGCACGATGCGCCCTTTGCTGGTGTCGTGGCCTCCGCAGGCATCCAGCAGAAAGTCCCGGCCCTCGAGTATGAGGGACAGGACTTTGAGCGGATCCTACGAGTCAATGTGACAGGGGCATTCCTGACCGCGAAGCGAACAGCAAGGATTCTAGTCGAGAAGAACAGGCCGGGAAGCATTGTCCTTATAGCAAGCATGTCGGGTCAGATTGCAAACAGGGTACGCATAAAAATACGCCTCTGCGCTCAGGACAAGTACGCAGAAGTTGTCCGCTAATTGTTCACAGGGTCTCACATGTTCGGCGTACAACACGAGCAAGGCGGCAGTGCAGCAATTGTGCCGTTCTCTCGCCCAGGAATGGGGCAAGTACGGAATACGGATCAATACCTTATCACCGGGTGTAAGTCCAAACCCCATCCCTGTTTCTATCTTCATTTACCGCGACTGACACGATTCCAGTATATCCAGACCGATATGACGAACCAGCTCCTCCAGGCTGAGCCTGAGGTGGAAAAGACGTGGATGGCTGGGGCGCTTCTGGGCAGACTGTCGACACCGGATGAGTTCAAGGCCCCGGCGGTTTTCTTACTGTCAGAAGGCAGCTCTTTCATGACGGGAGCTGACTTGAGGGTGGATGGCGGCCATTGTGCCTCTGCATGAGCAGTGTATGGGACATAGCGCGGAACATGTAGATGCTGATGTACATCAAACTCTACGCTAATAAGTTAAAGGTGCCTTTGATTGTATTGCTTTAGGCAGTGTTACAAGACAAATGTATAGCTGACATATGAATAGATATTAACGCATTTCCGTACCTGCCTATCAAATGGATATCTTCTTGCCACCGCGTTATCCGCAGCAATGAGCTAGACAACCTCATTTAGGCCCTAAGACACGATTCCGGTAGTATAAATATTCGTTTGTTAGATATTAGATGGAAAATGACCGGACTGTCATTGATTCGTCACTTCAGCAACAGGGCTATAGTGATCATATCCGGTATAGTTCGCAGATTGTCTCTGTGTCCGGCCCATTAAGAGATCAAGGACTCCACCATGGCAATGTTCTCCCTCATGACATGATCTACTGACTGTCCTTCAAAGTGCTCTCCGTATACCTTCGAGAATACCGACGATCCCCAAGGCCCCGGGATCGGGAATGCCACCATTCTCCACAAAACGGTCTCTTCCAACGTAGCTGGCTCTTCCAATGGAGGCTTCCATCATACTAAACCCTCAAACGCAAACCGCGGCGCAAGACGACATCGATCCTGAGCTTCTGAGCTGTGGCCTTTTGAACAGTCAAGCCAAAGTTCATCTTGTCGCCCGTGTACTTTCTGACGATCATCAAGGCTCTGCAACGCTGTTAGCAGTTGCTGCGAACGGAATCAGGCGCAATTATTCGTACCCACGAGGGGCTTCTAACACTCTCAGCCCGTCCAAAACTTGGAATGATCGAGCATCTACCTCCCCCACGCAACCAGTATGGGCGGGCTAGCCACCACCGCTGAGCAGAATCACCTTATCATGGCCTTGGGGAAGTTTCCTGTATACGACTGTCAATAATACACTAACCATACTACATCAGGGTTTGGGAGCTGTGTCCCTTTTGCGACGTCACTACTTGGATTGTATTGTCTCAGGTACATGAGTCATGACTGTGGAAGTTTTCCATATGCACGAAAATAGAAGGAATAAGCGCACGCCAAGATAATGATCATCTGACAGCAGCACCGCGCGAGTGTTTCCATTTTCCGGCCTCGACAGTTTACCTTCTGCTTTTTCTATTCCGGAAATTTTAAGCGTTGAGGTTTCACTTCCTTGTAGCAGAATTGAGTTCTGCGCCTGTGGCAATCTGATGGAGATTTGCTCGCCTAGCTAACATGGAGACATGCCATTTACCCCATATTACGTCTCCCCCATGGGGAAATTGAACACGGGGTACAGAAGCCATACTCCGACCAAAGACGGCATTGAAAAGATACATAAGCCGTCTCGATTCTTCAACGTTCCGCCTGTCTTTCAAGTTCCATCCAGGCTGAGACTGTGGTTGTGGTCACTCTTGCCCTATCACTTCACTTCATTCAATCATGACCTTCTTGATCGGGACTCCCCTTAACTGGGCCATTACGGCTACAGCGGGCTCGGGCTTCCTTCTGTTCGGATATGACCAGGGGGTGATGTCCGGGCTTCTGACCGGCCACGCTTTTACCCGCGTATTCCCTGAGATCGATACCACCAAGCACGGCTCTGGGAGTGCGTCCCTTCAGGGGACCGTGGTCGCGATCTATGAAATCGGTTGCTTCTTTGGTGCCATTATTTGCATGTTTCTTGGAGAACGACTTGGCCGCCGAAAGTGTATTGCGATCGGGTCGATCGTGCTGAGCATCGGAGCGGCTCTCCAAGCCAGCGCGTACGGCATCCCTCAAATGATAACTGGCCGGATTATCGCCGGCCTGGGAAACGGGATGAACACGAGCACAATTCGTGAGTGACTCTCTAGTAATCCAATGCATTTTTCTTCAATGATAGTCTCTAAATCAAGTCTCGGCAGCTGTTTGGCATTCCGAACTGATGAAGGCCAGCAATCGTGGCAAGGGGCTTTGCATTGAGCTGGCCATCAATATCTTCGGAGTCATGCTTTCGTACTGGGTGGACTACGCGATGAGCTACGTCTCAAACGATGCTCAGTTTCGTTTCCCGCTGGCTCTGCAAATACTGTTCGCCATAGTCACTTTTGCCGGCATCTGTATAGTTCCAGAGTCACCGAGATGGCTAATTGCCCATGACCGTCATGATGAAGCACGACATGTCCTGTGGGCTGTTGAGAAAAATGCACGGACTCTTGATATCAACGATCCGGTACTGGCGAGCGAACTGGCGGAAATCCAGCAGGCAATCAAGGAAGAGCGTGAAGCTTCCTCCAGAGGAAGCTGGAGGATGATGTTAGAAAATGGAGAACAGAAATTTCTTTACAGAACCTTACTTGGGATCGGTGGGCAATTCATGCAGCAAATTTCTGGCATCAACCTCATCACCTATGTGAGCACTCCCTCCTTCCCTTCATCTTGACTAATACGGGGCCGATCTGACAGTCCTCCAGTACGCACCGGTGATCTTTGAGAATTCGGTCGGGATGTCTCATAATCTCTCCCTTCTCCTGGCGGGCTTCAACGGCATCGCCTACTTTCTTTCATCCTTGGTCCCGATTTGGATCATTGATCGCTTGGGCCGCCGGAAACTCATGCTCTTCGCCGCTACCGGGCAGTGTGCATGTATGGCTATCCTTGCAGGCACCGTATCTGATGGCGGAATGTCCGCGGGGATCGTTGCTGTCGTAATGCTCTTCCTCTTCAACTTCTTCTTCGCCGTCGGCCTGCTTGCAATCCCCTGGCTCTGTGAGTGTTTCCCTGTCTGACCATCCTTGGTTATCCTCCGTGCTCATGGACATATCAAAGTGCCCGCCGAGTACGCCCCTCTTGCCATTCGCACACGCGCAGCCGCGCTCGCCACGGCATCCAACTGGATATTCACCTTCCTTGTCGTGGAAATCACACCGGTCAGCATCAAAAGCATTGGATGGCGTACATACATCTATTTCAGTGTCTTCAATTTCTGCTTTGTTCCTTTGATCTACTTCTTCTACCCTGAAACACGGAATCTCTCGCTGGAGCACATCGACCGGCTGTTTACGGGTGAAAAGATTCTTCTTCACTTGCCTCAGAGCATGCTGGCTGATGCTGAGGATGCTGTTTCGCCCGGCACAGACAACAGTGAAGGGAAGGGCGTCGACTTACATGAGGTTGAGAACGTTAAATTGGGGTGATCGTTAATATCAATACTGTATTCTTTTATACTAGTTTTGGCCATCAAAGATTGATATGGTTATACTAGTATGGGCCAGGATGGTTCCGAAGAGATATACTATAATTATATTTGCAGCACAGGCAGGGCTAGTAGCTAATAAGGCTTGTTAGAATCTGCTTCATAGATATGGATACGGGACACAGAATTTTCCTCTCTAATACCCCGCCTCCTACATTCTTCTTGAATGAGCCAAAAACCAAATTGTGAACTCTGCAGATTTGACTAGGATCCCGATGATCTTTGAAGTTTCGTCTAAATCCCTGATGGGTAAGCAAGACTCATACCTTCCTCCCCTCCCCACCCCACCTCCCTGGGGGGTACTTACATGTTGAACATCCGGACCGTCAACCCTGGGTGGACATGATTCCTACTCTGGTGAATGAGTTGGACATTCCTATGCGAAACATTGTTCTCTTTGAGAGTGGTGGGACGTATGTGCAGCTTTGCCGGGGATGAAGCAGTGCATCCCACGAAGCAAGTAGACGCCTTTTTGGAGGAGCATGTGAGATAGAAGTCTTGATTCTAGCTATCTACCTTGCTAAGAGAGAGAGAAAGAGAAGAAAGAGAATAGAAGAGAGTGGTCTATATATAGTAAAGTAAGAGTATTATGCTAAGCCTAAACTAGCAATAGGCAAACAAGCAGTGCTCACAGAGCACTTTATCTGCATGGTGTGTGGAGGATTTGTTCCCGATATCCAGCATATAGCCAGGATTACGGCACAATTCAGGGCCTTGAATGCGGTAGATCCTGGCGTGGTAAGGGCACTTTTGGCTAACGGTAACTCACCTAAATAATAGGTCTGTTTCTCTTCGTATATACCGGAAAGACTTGCCCTTCGTTTCGTCATTCTCGCGACTGGGACGCTGTTCCCCGCGCCTCTCGGTATTTGTTCAAGGCTCAAGCCAAACAATTGCGAGCCTGAAAATGAGATGGGTGATATTTTGATATTCGACCACTTAACGCTAGTAGCCTTGGACTCGTCGATTCTCCAGGATCGATCTCCATCTACAACATCAGATCCCGCTCTCGACGAGCAGTTGAAAAGTGATCGACCTCCTGGAGGAATTATATTCACGCATTATCGCGGTCCTGCAGGGTTCGGTCAAGGAGCAAGGTTTTCCAGCTGATTCCCGCATTCAAGCCAATTTTGAAGAGGCTGCGCTGCAGTCCTGGCCGGCTATGCTTCCTCAGGACTTCGTTACCTTGCTGATCGAACTGACCCTATTTGGAGACATTCCCTGGTCATTCTCGCGCATTTCTATGTTGTCAATACCTCGGTTAACTGCTGGTATATTAACGGTTGCTTTGATGCCGGAAATGTCAAAATTCATAGGCTCATACATGTTTGGGGTGGCAATCAGTTGGCTGAACTCATGATGCGGCCTCTAAGAGTTGTGAACTCATGACTCTATGCTAAGGAACGCCCTTATCTGCTTCAGATGGGTCATCAGATCTATAGGTAGAGTCTTCTTCCGCAGATGCAGCGGATTGCAGCCGTCAACTATGCTTCCGTGGTCGACGATCTGCACTCTCCCGGACAAGATCACTACTATAGCCTTGCAGGCCGAACAAAGTAGCGAATTACTGCCCCTCATCTGCTCATATTACTAACGGTCTTCGGTAGTTCTCGAATTATCTCATTAGTTTGCACTGTTGACAACTGCTATAACTTGCCCCTCAGCCTTCGCTTCTCTTCCAGCGCCGCCTTCACTAATTCTCGCACCTTCAAAGCCACACCATAGCTGTATGTATATCCGAGAGTGTTGAAACCGTATGCATGAATGACAGTACCTTCCCGTTCAAGTCGATAACCCCCTTTTCTACCCGGCCGAAAGCCCACCAAGTCTTTCAAGACGTGCTTGCTCAGATCAACCGACCCGAAGCGACCACGAGTAACCAGATTCATTCGTCGTAGTATGTCTGTACGAGTTGCGAGACTTACTCTCTCATCTGTGTCTCCCTCTTGACTAACCCCACCAATAATAACGCCTCCACTATACATACGTGGTATCTGATAGGTGTAGTGGGAGCCTTGGAACATCACCATTTCATGGGAGCCACTTTCAACCAACATGGTCTGGCCGCGGACTGCAATCACTCTTTCATCGTTGGCAAGGTGACGAGCTCCCAAGCCAGATGCATTGACTATGATCTCCATCTTTAATAATGACCGAGCGTGGTCTATGGATGCGACTTCGGCACGAATGAACTTCACTCCCCTTCTCTCGAGAAGTGCCTTAATCCAGGGCAGGAATACTGCTGGGTTGACCGCCATCGATTGATACTGAAACCCAAGCTTGGCATTGGCGGGGAGTTCCTCTGATGGCAAACGGCGATATTTCGGGACCATTGTCTTGTACCAAATCGTGACGTCGTCATCTCGGTCGTCATAGTACTCCGTCACATCTACCACCTTAGAATGACTCAGCTCTCTTCCACACGCAGTTATGACACTCCGGGAAGCAAGGCGAATACCGACTTGGACACCACTGGTGGGGTCGCGATGGGCAAGAGCCCAATAATACTTAAACGTTTCGGTCTGTAGGTCTTGTCCTGCGCTATCTGGGTAAGGTAGAATGCCGGCGCCAGCCCTTTTCCGAATCAGCAGGTTTGATTCTCAGCAGTACCTAATACATAGCTGGACGTACCATGGGCTTGCCCATCTCAGTGAGTCGTCCCCAGGTAATTCGCGCGCAACAATCATCACTGAGTAGCCAGCCTGAGCAAGGGCCAGAGCTGATGTGAGTCCGATGACTCCAGAGCCGATGATGCCAACTTCCATTCTGAAAGCAATCCACCAAGTGTGGATAATTTAGCCATAGTGGAGGCGAACGTTGACGAACGGGTTGCCTTTAATACAATACTGCTGCACAAGAGCTGCACAAGTTAACAGCAGACTACGGACACAGAATTAGCCTCCGGCCCGGGCACCACTCGCAGTTTCGTAATAATGGGAAGACGATAACTAGGAAAGCAAGGAATTGTCACCAAAAGCATCCTAGTTAGACTCCAAGGACGATCTTATTCTGGAACTTTCACTCGGGTATCGGTACCCGAGCGTCCTCGTCTTGCGCGGATGTCGATGACTGAAAGTATGGCAGCGCACTTTACAGCTAACAAGAAGATAGGATGCAAGATGCAAAACTGAGTAAAATGAAAATGGCACCCGGCTGCTGTCTCCGGTCATGAGGACCAAAGGGGATCCACACTGTGAAAGAAGGGCTCTGTAGAGTATCCGTCTGTGCCGCTGCACTTTACCCAGAAAGTAGACACTCAGATTCCAGATGACAATAATACTGTCAACCTTTCTCCGAAGCACGCAAAGGGGGCAAATATAAAAATGACTCAAGCAGCAAAAATGAAGGTTTTGGGTAACAGAAAAGATTAAGGGACCGGGTAGACGTACCTGGGAAAATCATCAATCCTGCATCTCTCTATCTCAGAGGCCTGGAACAGCGTACAGCGACGGCTGCAAAGACCAAGTTTTGGTATGACCTTTTTGACAATCACTGCACCGGGAACTGATCAAATCCGGTTTCCAGTGGAGTCAGACAATACATGATCCGGCGTGAAATAGCACGGAAAAGGAAGTTAGATGAGGAAGTGCAGTACCTCCTGTAGTTACGGGAATTTCCCAAGGCCTCATTTTCCGAGTGTATACCACACTTGCGGTCTACCCTTAAACAATTCCGCAAATTTCCATCATGCCATCAAAATTGATCTAAACAAACATCTGACAGGACCTTATGGCTCCAAAACGTCGTGTGCTTTTGATTGGGGCAGGAGGAGTCGGAACCATCGCTGCGCTCAATCTGGAGATTGGTGAATTGGCTCAAGTCATCTGCGTCTTGCGATCCAACTATGAAAGTGTTATGACAAGGGGATTCAAAGTTATCTCCTGTGAACACGGCCATCTTCAGGGTTGGCGGCCGACTGCCAGTATATCAATCCAATTCACTAGCTGAATATTTTGGGCTAACGAGCATCGATATCAGTCTCAAATGCAGTCCCTCATGTTGCTCCTAGTGAGGAGAGCCAGTTCTTTGACTATGTTGTGTGCACCACTAAGAACATACCCGACGTCGGCCCCTCAGTATGTGAGATGGTTGCGCCTGCAGTGACCCCAGAGCTCACTGTGATTGTTCTCCTCCAGAATAGGCTGAACATTGAGAAACCATTTATGTCTCCTTTCCCGCATAATGTTATTCTCTCCGGCGTGAGTCAAATCGACGCACATGAGGTCGCCCCTGGAGTGTTCGAGCGGAAAGGAAATGATCATTTATGTATCAGTGCCTTTTGCAACAACCAGGTCAGTGAGGACATTCAACAAAAGGCTGCAGAGGGATTTGTAAGTATCTACGGTGCAGGACGCAGGACCACTGTCCGCTATGAGCCAGACTGGGAGCGAGAGCGTTGGAGAAAACTGGTCTACAATGCAACTTTGAACCCTATATGCGCTCTTACTGGGGTGAATCCTGGCGATTTACAAATATGTGGTGGTGCTCTGGATCACTTGGTTGTTCCCACTATGCGGGGGGTAGTCAAAGTAGCCGAGCAGTCGGAGTTGATTTGCCCAAGGATGTCATCGAGACAGCGATCCGCATATATCCGATCGAAAGTAAGACATGCCTTAGTATGCAGAAGGACATGCAAAAGGTATGTGTTGTGCGAAAAGTTTCACATGAATACTGGGAACTAACAGTTGCAGGGCAATCTCCTCGACGCGAGAATCTGATAGGTGAGGTGATTCGCGAGGGACAGAGGCGAGGCATTCCCGCACCTATTCTATCGGTGTTGTACGAACTCTGCTCGGCTGTTCAGTGGAGGACACGAAAGGGAACTGAAGAGCGTAGCTAGAACATTTAGTATACACCAGTAAAATTTCAAGGGACTCACTCATCTAATCAGTAAGTGCTCTTCCTCGTGGATAATGGAGCCCTTGGCTTCACAATTGATTATGATAACAAGAATGTCTCATGCTTGTTCAAGCATATCCTTGAAATAGATACTAAGAGGATTTGACAGGATAAGTCTCTCTTTTTCTGGATTGGAAATGCATCGAGGTCCCATTGAAAGAGTCCTCGGCCCGATGTACACTGAGTTCCGGTGGCCCCTGATGAGCTACCAAGAGGTACTTTAATAGGCTTTCATTCTCATCACAGCTGTCTCACGCTCATTACAGCTGTTCAAATCATGTCTGTTCCCTCATATCGCATTGCCTCTATCCCAGGAGACGGCATCGGTCACGAAGCTGGCCGCCGTCGCGTTTTTGGAATCGAATTCACGCATCTTCCGTGGGGTACCGACCACTGGAAAAAGACGGGCTCCTATGTTCCTGAAGACTACTTGGAAGTCTATCGACACTTCGATGCATGTCTGTTTGGTACCGTCGGCGCACCAGGTGGGTCAGGACACTACCTAAACTTCCTGTCCACTTCTTCTGACTTTAGTGGCTGATTGATGAAGACGTCCCCGATCATATCTCCCTCTGGGGTCTCCTCCTCGCCATCCGCAGTCCACTCCAGCTCTTCGCCAACGTACGCCCTGTGAAATCCTTTCCAGGGACCAAGAGCCCCCTCGCAGGACCGCCCCAAATTGACTGGGTGCTTATCCGCGAGAACTCTGAAGGTGAATACTCCGGACACGGCGGACGCTCGCACATCGGTCAGCCCTGGGAGACTGCGACTGAAGTAGCCATCTTCACACGGACAGGCGTGGAGCGAATCCTCAGGTTTGCTTTTGAGACAGCGCGCTCGCGGTTAAGAAAACATTTAACCGTTGTGAGCAAAAGCAATTCCCTCCGGCACGGGCTGGTGCTCTGGGATGAAGTTGCCACAGGAGTTGCCCGCGATTTCCCCGATGTGGCCTGGGATAAGTCACTGGTAGACGCAATGACTGTTCGGATGGTGAATAAACCAGAGACGCGAGACACCATTTCAAACAATGAGCCAGACTAGTCCATCATGATTAACGCGCGTAGTGGAACTGTCTGAGGGAAAAGCACTCTACAACCTTGACATGCGACGTCGTTGACTCTATCCTCAGGGTCGGGAATTTTTTCTCTTCACTCGGCGGTTTACCTCCACTCTGGTTCTAATCCATAAGTTAGCTACTATCTTCACGTAAAATATCATCCTTAGGTCTTCGCGAAGTTTGCTTAATCCTAAAACAACAGCGTTTCAGGGACTTTTGTGGAAGAACTGGTAAAGAATACTGGGATGATCTGACGGTTTAAGCCGATGACCGGGGCGCGGATGGTTGAGGTTCCACGACTATGCTCGGGAAACTGGAGAGGTGTATCAACGGACAGATGATCTCTTCCTTGCATGCATATGCGTAGCTGATTGGGCAGCCGGTCGATGAATTTAAGGGTGATAATGAGGGGGCGGAAGGGGTTGAAGGGTTGTCATGGCTGCATCGAGAGCTGGGAGATGAGTGGAAGTCAAATACAACATACACTGGCGCATCAGAAGCGTTAACCATGGCCTTGACCGCTTCCCAGCGCGATTATGGTATCCTCTAACTGGTTCCGTGCTACCTGAGGCAAATTGCTACAACGTTCAGATTTAATGTTCCCTTGATTCACGATTCCAGGTCAAGTTGTTCAGAACATTTCGCAGTCAGCACACACATTCTCTCTGGAAATGACAATTCTCTCGTCCGGAGGAAGCCAAGACATACGCTTGCTGCATATGGGTGGTCGTCTGGTGGTCGTTTTGGCGAGCCAGGGCAAGATTGTGTGTACATGTCTTGAGAGGCACTTGTATCTGTGCATTGAGGAGGGCTTCGCTGGGACCGACCTTGAAGGATGTCGTAGAATATAGTCAAGCAAATACTTAGAATGAGACGACTGACTCCTGCTGTATGTAGGTGAGATGTGATGACAGAATAGCTTGTTCCGGCCCGGGAAGAGTAGGCATCTCCTAAAGGGGAGTTGTCTGCATCAAGCGACTCTAAGACATTGACCAGAAGAATAGATTTGACATCAAAATTGACATGGAGTTGATTGTTTCCCGTCTTTTCCATGGCGAGATATTTTATCGTGAGAGTAAGGTTTACCTCTGTATGACCCAATGGCTCTCGGCACGTGCCTTCCCCACGGCACAGTCTTCGATGACTTCAGCCCCTTCCGAGTCTTTGTATTTCACTGGAGTTTCAACTGATTCCTTCCACGAGCCACGGCGGTGGCGTTCTCTGTTTCAAGATCATGCGTCTGTTTTTCTGCATAGCCCAGGACAAATATGCTTCTTCCGTTAGATCATGTCGCAGCCTGAGAGTACCAGACCCCGCGGTCGTCAGAAGCGTCCCAGGGTCCCGGACGCCTTGCGGAAGAGGGTTGCGCAAGCGTAAGTTATTCCATCAATTGATTCCCATCATTCGCTTTCAATTGGAAGAATACGCTAATTAGAAATTTTTTTTTCTAGATGCGATTCGTGCAGATACCACAAGGAGAAATGTACTGAGGACTTCGACATATTGCCTCGAATCCGCTAACCGACGACACCAGGCCATGGCGGTTTACCTTGTGTGCGATGCCAGCGATATAAGCGGACATGTCAATACAGCCAAGTTGATAAGCGATCAGAGAAGGTAGCAAACGTTTCGAGGTATGAAGTTGGCCTGTGTTTCACTGCAACGGAACCTCGGTCGCTCAATTGATATGGTATCCTGTCAGTCATTCCCCACTGCCGGCGTCGGACAAGCAACGACACTTGGAGCGGATTGTGCAGCATTTTTTGGGTGACATATCGTTGGAGGCGTCAAATCTGCGAGTTGTTGCGGATATGCTGGAGGGGAATCGCTCAGAATCTCGCAATGCATCCATATCAGGCCCACACCCGGAAGACTACGAAGACGGCGCCGTAATGGACAGCTATTCCATTCATCCGCTTTCCACTAGTACAATGCGTATGTCGAACAAATTCTACACTGGAGCCAGGCTGTTCATGCCCGTACTCTGCCTACTAATGCCGTTACATAGACTACTCTGGAGAGTTCTCTCACTGGAATTACTCGCGCATGATTCGCCGCCGACTGCAGAGCCTTGGGAATGACCCCGATGACAATGCGGTATTGATTCCTCCATGAATAGTACAGCAGTTACAGTGCCGGGCTGACATGATTATCAGGCAGGCGACGTTGCAATAGCCAATGACTCATTTCGTGCAACTAGTCTCCAGTCCACCAGTTCGCTCGTCAAGTCGTCCACAACGTACTTTCCCCCACAACATATTGCCGACTTCCTGACAAACACTTTTCTAGAGTACGCACAGACGAATTACTTTTATTTCGACGAGATAGTGTTCCGGCAGAAACTAGACTACTATTACACCATTGAACGTCCCTTGGACATCAATGACGCCGGCTGGATTTGTACAATTTTAATGACATTTGCAATTGGAACGCAGTTCGCTTACATGAACGGCCACCGTTCACAGGCCTTGCGCGACCCGCCCGGCGAAAATAGTCTGCTTGACGATAACATTGGGTTGGCTCTCTATCGGCATTCATGTCGCTTGATTCCCGATTTAATTACTATTGCTTCAATCGAGACAGTTCAAGCATTTCTGCTGCTCGGTGTCTACACACTCCCCATTGATACTTCCGGTCTTGCTTACACCTATTATGGGCTGGCTATCAACATGGCCATCCAAAATGGGATGCATCGTCGGTTCGCGGGTGATGGCTTGGATGCACGGACAATCGAAGTTCGGAACCGTCTTTGGTGGTCAGCGTATTCATTGGAGAAGTATGAAAAAGCCTAATCGATTCACAAGTGTAGCTTTCTAACGTGTCATACACAGGAGGATTAGTATACTTCACGGGCGTCCCTTCTCTGTGTCCGCTGCTGAGACAGACGCTGAGCTGCCCAAAGACTTGCCTGAACTGAGACCACCTAATCGTGCAACTAACCTCCCTAATGTCAATGCCACTATTCACTTGACTGAACAGCTTGGAAAGGTCGCACATATCATGTGAGTAATTCAGCTGACACTAGTTGAATTTCCGCACGCTTTTAACAGTGAGTATAGAGGCCGGCTACGGCGCCTTCCACGAGGCTTGCACCAGCCCTTTTTAGAACAACTGTTTTACATTCACAACGAAATCATAAGATGGTGGGACTCTCTCCCCAAGAAGGTGCATTGTCGGGACCTCGATCCTTCGGGCCCCCTTTTCCGCTGCAATATTCACATGGAATTAAATTATGCTATGCTCAGGCTGTACATGGGCCGCCCGTTCATCCTGATTCGACCAACAGACTCGTCAAGTGCAGGAGAGGTTGATCCCCAACGCGACCCAGGTCCAGACATCACCGCGACTTTGTCCTCTGATGGTGTACATGCTGCTATCAGAATCATCGAGCTCTGCCAATTGCTGCAGGACACGGTCGGATTAGCCCGCATTTCATACACGGAATTCAGTTCCTGTCGTGCTGCGCTCCTGGCGATCATTGCTCAAAGCTTGAATGCGCGACCAGACTACCTACGTGATTCCCTTTTGCAAGGAATGGCTTTGATCCGTCAAATGTGCGTTGGTCTAGAATCGGCTCGCTCAGAGGTAGCGGTCATTGAGGCCCTGGAGCAGGCGGCGCGGCGTCTGGATCATCGTAGCCGAAGTGAGGATACACCCACC
Organism: Aspergillus oerlinghausenensis; assembly: GCA_014250555.1. NCBI lineage: Eukaryota > Fungi > Ascomycota > Eurotiomycetes > Eurotiales > Aspergillaceae > Aspergillus > Aspergillus oerlinghausenensis. The sequence goes on from JAAKEQ010000065.1 coordinate 47,201, forward strand.
AGTCAAGTCGATTCCGCCTATAGTCAGTTCCAGCGTTGGGCTAGACTGTGGCAGAACGAGCCTTCGTCTTTGAGTGTCATGCCAGAGAGTCAACTTGATGACCCTCAAATAACCGCCGGTTCGTTCGATGGATTCTTCGCGTCTTTCCCACAAGAACTTGGATCTTTTGCGACCCTTCATGATGCCGAATTGCAGTTCAGCCTAAACTCACCAAGCATGCTGTGGCTGGACAATCTCCAACTACCGCCGTTATCTGAAGACACAAGCGCTCCAGCCTGGGAGGCTGGCAATGCATGAAGTTTCCAAACCAAGAACACTGGCCTATTGATCTGCTTCAATTGGAATGAGAATGGGTCGTTCAATGAATCATTATTCGCGATAAAGAAGTTAGTTCTGAGGCAAACAGCTCGTGGCCGTATTCCTGCTATGGACGCTACATGTGGACAGGGATAGTATGATCCACCGTGCGGTGAGGGAGTGCTTTGTGAAACACCAAAATATATCTTTGCACGGTTTGCCCAAGTATCCATACAAGTTAGTCGGTCTGCCATTGATCTTTGATGCGGGTCACTCTAGACAGACTACTGGAACACTTGATCGATATTAATGCATAAAATATGCCCTCTTGTGGCCTCTCTTAGTAATGGATATCTCTCTGATCTGGTCTATAGACCCCCGATCGTAATTGTCTTGACGTGTGTAAACTCGTCAATCCCGTACTTGCTCCCTTCTCTTCCAAATCCGCTTTCCTTCACACCACCGAACCTGCGGATGGCGGTCAGCTGCTGATTCACTAGGTTACAGGAACAGGAAAACTTACGGAGATGCAACGTTACTGATGATGCCAGTATTGGCGCCCACCATGCCAACTTCAAGCGCTTTCGCAACTCGAAGCATCCTTGCCGCGCTCCTGCTATACAAATATGCAGCAAGGCCCACCTCACAGTTGTTAGCCAGCCCAATGACCTCGTCCTCAGAGTTAAACGGGAAGAGAGCAGCGACTGGGCCAAATGTTTCTTCGGAGGCCAGTCGCATATCGTGCGTCATGTCCGCCAGCACCGTGGGCTGGACGTAGTTTGTACCCAGATGCTCCATGCGTTCTCCGCCAAGTAGCACTCGGGCTCCTTTTGCCTTTGCATCTTCAATATGCTCCATAACTTTGTCCGCCGCGGCGGCGTGAATGAGTGGACCGTGCGTGACGCCTGGCATGAAGCCCGGTCCAACCTGGAACTGCCTGACCTTGGCCACGAGCTTCGCCGCGAAGTCATCGTAGCAAGATCGATGGACGTAGATGCGGTTGGCGCACACACAGGTCTGTCCAGTGCTTCGGAATTTGGAAGCGATCAGCCCATCAACCGCATCATCGAGAGACCCAACATCGTCGAAGACGATGAAAGGAGCATTTCCGCCGAGTTCCCAGGACACTCGTTTCACAGTTGACGCCGCCTGGTTCATCAACAGCTTACCCACCCGTGTGGACCCCGTAAAGGAAACTTTCTTGATGCTTGGATGGGTGGAGAGCACCCTGCCCACTTCAACAGTATTCTCTAAGCTCGTCAGGATATTTACGACTCCTGGGGGTACACCCGCGCGGTGCGCTAGTTCCGCCAGCGCATTCGCTGTGAATGGTGTCTCTCCGGGACTTTTAGCCACCACGGTGCATCCAGCTGCTAGGGCGGGTGCTATTTTGCGGGTGATCATAGCTGCAGGAAAGTTCCAAGGCGTGATGAGCCCACACACGCCGACGGGTTCTCGAATGGTGACCACAAAGGTTCCCGGCACTGATACGGGAATACTATCCCCGTACAAGCGAGGACATTCTTCGCTGAACCACTCGACGAATGCAGCTGCATAGGCGACTTCGCTTTTGGCCTCCACTAGTGGCTTGCCGTTCTCCCATGTAATCAGTTTCGCCAAGTCGTTCTGATTCTGCATGATGAGGTCGTACCATCGGCGTAGCATGCGAGAACGGTCGCGCACAGGTGTTTGGCGGAATGAGCACAATGCTTCCGAGGCCGCGTTGATTGCTCGGTGGGCATCCGCAGTATCGCTGTCGGGGCAGGTTCCGACAAGTTCATTCGTAGCGGGGTCTTTCATATATACACTGTCAGGGGGGTCAAGGCTCAGTCAGAGAGGCAGTCGGGACATCTTACCAAAGACCTTGAAGGTCTTTCGGGATTGGGCAGTAACCCATTGTCCGTTGACGTAGCATTTGCCAATGAAGAGGGACTTATCCCTCAGCTAGAAGCCAATTAGCTGTCGTCACCGTGCGTTCTGTATCGGACTCACTTTGAGAACCGTGGGATCCATCACGAGATGTCTGGTATGGGGAATCTTCGGGCAGAGAGCTTTGGGAATCGGAACATCAGTATTATAGCGCAATTCGCACATACGGCAAGGGAGCCATGATTTCTATATATCTATTACCTGTTTGCTGACTCCCGAGAAAGGATGTTACATACTCCAGTTCGGCTGCTTCACTCGGATCGAGCCAAATCTCGGGTGAATGCTCCCGGAACATACACAGTCAGAATGATGGCAAACAATGACCAGCGCAATGGTAGAGCTCTATTTGATATTGACTGAGAATTTTTTTAACATACTAATTCTTGAGCTCTCAAACCAAACATCCGTACACTGTTGTTCCACGCTGCTTCCGCTACAGTCTCCACTGGGACTCCCTTTAAACCAGCTACAACCATTGCAACCCTTTCAATGGTACACGGCTCATTACGCGACTTGACCATCCGCCCAGCAAGGAACTTCTGAGGCTTCCGGGAGGGAGGCAGCGGTCGTGCTGTTTCCAGGTACGCCGCAATCTTCTCATCGTTGGCCCACACCTCGCACCAGGGTGCATCTGTTTCCAACTGTAGCTTGTCCAGTGGTATATGACGCACCATGTCCAGCTGCTTTTCCGTTCGGAAACTGATTCCACTCACACTAATCTCCAATCCAAGCTTGACAAGCTGCTCCATCTCCGCTTTAGACCCGGAGAAGGAATGGACAAGCCCGCCCCGGGGTAAGCGAGGCAGATACGGCGAAAGAATATTGACGAAATCGGCGCAGGATTCACGCATGTGCAGAAATAGAGGCAGCTGCATCTCAACGGCTAAGTTGAGTTGATCGCGGAATGCCCGCTGTTGCGTTTCCTTATCGGCGCGGTCGAGATACTCATAGTCCAATCCTATCTCGCCGAATGCCACAAGTGGCGAAGGTATTTCGGCTAGCAGTTGCTCTCCAAGCTTTTTCAGGTCGCTGAGATACGACTTTCCCCCGTCTTGAGTGTAGATCTCATTTGCGTGGTAGGGGTGCACACCTAGAGTTAAGGTGCATATGTCGGGGTACTGTCTTGCGAGTTGTAGATTGGTATGTGCCCCGGGGAGCGACATGGTCGTCAGCATCATCTTCTTGCAGCCATATTCTTGGGCTCTTCGGATGACTTCCGTGAAGTCGCACTCGTGGTATTTTTTGCCGCGGTAGATGCCGTGGAACTGGTCAGCTGTGTAGGTAACTGCCACCTGTGCACAATTAATCTTATATGTCGAAAATCATGAAATTGTCAAGTGTGATGGAGAAATGTGATGATGGGGTTAAAACTTACATCCGCAAATCGCAGAGAGAGTCGTCGCGGTAATGGGTTAGACATGACTTCTGGTATATAGGCCACTTCCCCACTGGAGTTGAATCCTCAACAAGGTAGTTCATTCCTTTTTATAGCCTGCGTCTATACTCTCGTGATCACCAGGCAATCATTATTTCTGGAGTTCATCGAATTTTGTTCACACACAAGTGTTCGGGTACATGTACCCGGGCCTCATCAGGACGATAAACAAGCAAATCACGAGGATAACATTGAACTGATATAACGATAAACAGCATAATAGCTACAGCTTCTCGATTGCATCTGCCATATCACCCAAAGTGCTGAACCTCCAGTCGTAGACAGCCTCACTCAAATTGCCCATCGTAGCCCCCGGCCTCTCAATCCAAACCGACTTCAGCCCCATCCTCTTAGCCGGATGATGATCGTGAAACTGGCTTTGTGCCGTCTGTAGCACCTGCTCCGGCTCCACGCCGAAAGCTTCTTTAATGGACCGTAACATATACCTGAAATTCTCCAGGTTGGGCTTATACGACCCTACGTCCTGCGCTGTAATCACTAGATCAAACGGGAAACCCTGCAAACTGCCCGCGTTGGTTTTGGCAAATGACTCCCGGTCGACGTTCGAGAGCACGACAAGCTTGTAGTGCTTGCTCAGGCGCTTGAGCGCCTCCACCGTATCCGGGAACGCTGGCCAATGGCCGACTGACTCGCCGAAGATGTGGCTTTCTTCCGAGGTTGGTGAGTTGAGGCCTAGGCGTTCGGTTAGGAGGGGGTGGATTGTAGTGAGGAGGCGGGAATAGGGCATGTCTGGGGTCTGAGATTGCTGTTGTTTCTCGAGTTCGTGGTAGACATGTAGATATTGGTCTTTGGTGATTAGTGGATTGCCATTCTTCGCAAGTGCGGGCTGGAAGGCGTTCCAGACGCCGGTTTCCCAGTCGATTAACGTTCCGTAGACGTCGAAGGAGAGGAGGCGGTAGTCAAGGAGATTAGACATCTTGTGCTGTGTCTCCCAATGCTTGATTGGATGAATGACAGTGATTGTGACGATACATTCGGTTGTGTTCTCGATGGCCATGGTTCGTTTATATGCAGTGTTCGACAGCCCGGGAACATTTACCCGAGTTGAGTCCGGATCTGACCGGTTGAATCATTGTTATTGTGGTGTATGTGACGAGACCTTTCGATAAATCCGGAAACTGTTGCTTCTACTCGGGCCGATGAGATTAATGCTCGAAATATCTGCTTTTGTTCCTTTATAACCCAGGAGGCACTGCCGTCCTCGACCGACTCCCTTCTAACGAACAACGTCACCGACTGACTGATTAATGACTTGTTTGTTCCAGAAAACAAATATGACCTCTGCACTCTCCGAGCCTTCTGCCCCTTCAACATTGACTGCCGTTCCGGGCCCATCGACCAATGCCACTAAGCGGGAGCTGGATGTCATCTTTGACGCCCGGACAACACAGATCGTCGTCAACTATGAAAAGAGTTATGGAAACTAGTCAGTCCATCCCTCAACACATCACGTAAGATACCAACTGATGCTTCGTTTAGCCTATCAGACGTCGACGGCAACTGTTTTCTGGACGTGTATGCGCAGATCGCCTCGATTCCCGTGGGCTATAACAACCCAGCCTTAATCCAGGCAGCCCAATCCCGCGACATGATCTCCGCTCTAGTCAACCGCCCAGCAATCGGCAACTTCCCCTCACAGCACTGGCTGAAGCTCCTCCGCGAGGGTCTCATGCGCGTCGCACCCCGCGGTTGCACTCAGGTGTTCACCGCACAGTCCGGCTCGGAGGCCAACGAGCTCGCCTTCAAGGCAGCTTTCATGGCCTACCAACGCAAACAGCGCGGCCCGGACAACCAACACTGGTCCACACGTGAGCTGGAAAGCGCAATGAAAAACCAAGCACCCGGGTCCCCAGACCTAGCCATCCTTAGCTTTAAGGACTCCTTCCACGGCCGCGGCCTTGGCAGCCTCTCGGCCACCCGCTCCAAGCCTGTCCATAAGATGGATATCCCGTCGTTCAAGTGGCCGCAAGCTACATTCCCTCGCCTCAAATACCCTCTTGAAGAGCACGAGGACGATAATCGCGCCGAGGAACAGCGCTGTCTGCAAGAGGTCGAGCACATTCTGGCTTCCTGGTACTGCCCCGTCGCCGGAGTAATCGTCGAGCCGATCCAGAGTGAGGGTGGGGATAACCATGCATCACCGGATTTCTTTAAGGGACTGCAGACGCTCACTAAAAAGCATGGGATCTACTTAATTGTCGATGAAGTGCAGACGGGTTTTGGTGCCACAGGCAGGTTCTGGGGCCATGAGCATTGGGAGCTTCCTGCTGCACCGGATATCGTGACCTTCTCGAAGAAGGCGCAGACGGCTGGATACTTTTTTAGTGATGCGATGCTGCGGCCGGATAAGGCGTATCGGCAGTTTAACACGTAGGTCTATGCATCAAACCCCTCGCTTCTCTAGTTAAGTTCACCAGCGGTGCTAACAAGATTAGGTGGATGGGCGACGCCGCGCGTGTCATCATATGCAATGCTGTTATTGATGAGATCCTCTCTAAGAATCTGGTCGAACACACTGTAAGCTACCTCATGCTGATGCCACTGCGGTCCTATGTCTAATATGATGCTTTATGCTAGGCGCGTATCGGCGATATCCTCTACGAGAGGCTCGCTGCTTTGTCGACCAGATTTCCCCAGTTCATCTTGAATCTCCGAGGCAAAGGCAGAGGCACGTACATTGCCTTTGACACTCCGGACGCCAGCTCCTTGCTCAAAGAGATGCGCAATGTCGGAATCAACGTTGGAAGCTGCGGTGTGTCCACGATTCGGCTACGGCCGATGCTGATCTTTGGGGAGGAGCACATTCCTCTACTGTTAGATGGATTTGAAAAAGTGTTTGCTAAGTTGGAAAAATAGTCCAATGCCAGCGAATAGCAATTACCATCTAATCTACGCGGCTGCCGTGTCTCGTGTGACTCGCTTTCATTATGGTTTTGACTCTTGTGGAATCTACCACATCACCGTCGGTGAACTGTTTTTCTCCTGTACTATGGGTTACACGGCCGGAGCGGCGTGATCGACAGACGCAACTTACAGTTACTGTCAGTGTCATACCAGGACTACCTATAGAAGCGGAACCCTCTGTTCTGGACCCCCTGTTCCTGCTACATTGACCAGCTAAACGCTACCCTGGGGTTTTACATTGACATGAAAGTAACCAAGTACGGCTCCATGTGAAGATCTTGTTTGCTAAGGCGAGGAGAATTCGTTTGGTCCTGCCAGTAATTGGCAATGTTAGTGTGGAGGCGTCAATATTCTCAACTGCTCTCTTTGAACTGTTATTCAAGATGCATCATTCTCAAGTCATCAAAAATACTAGTTCAACACTGTCAACAGAAGAAATAGATCCTCAGACGGATGACAGAGAAATCGGCCAAATACTATGTGCCTCCTCTTATGCCGCTGTAAGACGCAATGTTTATTAACATAATAGCCTCCAGCTGTGAGCCAAGTCTTACCTGCACAACGCAAGAACACTAGATGAAAGGTAGATAGCCAAGAAGCCACGCTGGAAATGGCACAGAAGCTTCCTTTTGCTTTGTATTCCGTAGATTACCCATAACCCCATTAGCTGGAAGGGTCAGTTAGTTGGTAGTTTAGTGGCACATCGACTTGTTTCTAAAGCTTCAACCACCTTCCTGCCACTACCCCAGCCAAAACCCTTAGACTGTTCTCAAGCGCAAAGTACTATGTATGCTCCTCAAGCTTTCTGCTCTTCCTAAGCGCTAAGGACTGTTTTTCCCTTTCCTTTTCTATATATATATATTGGCCGCGCGCTGCTCCAGCTGCCCTCCAAAATCTTCTTAATCCATGCTCGCGTTTATCGGCTCAGCAATCGAGCAGGTGGTGTATCCTTAAACGCATCGGCTTTCTATAACCTTGCTCTAGCATTGCATGACTCCACTCTATTTGACGAGAGGGTCACTGATATTTTGAGGCTACTGGGTTTCGTTTTTGAAGAAACCGAGGACGGAGAGAATTGACAGCACTTGTTGCGGAATTACGCAGTGTGGCACGTGGAGACGCTGTGCATATCAGACGCAGAAGCCGCAAGATGCATGGGCAATGTTGGAACCTCTTGGGGCAGCCCCTCTGCCATGATTCATCGTGCTCGCGTTCGCTTTCGTATTCTCGTAAATTCGTATAAGATGACACGCACCGGTGGGTGTGGTCTCAACCCAACATCATATTTTCATTGCCGATCTCTTTATACTACAAGCGTGACCTTCAATCTCAGTTGCTTGCCTGTATCTGTCATTAGACCCCGACGCAATGAATATCGAAAGGAAAAGTAAATAGATAACAACGAGCTTTCAATAAGACGATAGAATGCTAGTTTACATAAACCTAGGTAAAAAAACTATCTGCTCTGTTGAAGGGTGAATGCCTGCCCTCCCTGTATTTTAAAACCCTCGCCGACTTTCTCTGCATGCCCCGAGACCCTATACTTCGACAAAGCGACTTTCAGTGGGCTGGGGGGAAATATAATCCCCTTCGTGTCCGCAGGGGCAGTCACAGTCATATTAAGGAGGCCGTCATTACCGAAAGACCAATCCACCTGAATGCTACCCTGTGGGACAGGGTGCTTACCGCGGGCGTACTCCAGGCCCAAAGTCTGTGGGTAGACCTTCCACTCCTTGAAACCGGGCGTTACGGCCTGAATACCCAACACGTAACGACTCAGATCAGCCGTGGGCCCGGAACCCCAGGCGTGACAGAGCGAGGTGGAAGCACCAAGGCCGGGCGTACCGTCGGCATTCAAAGTCTCCCACGTGCAGCCGGTGTAGTTGGCGAGCGATGGATCGCTCATAGGGCCCCAGACGCTACGTAGGAGGCGCTCGGCACTGGTCTGATCGTTTGCATGGAAGGCAGCCTTCAGATGGTAACCAGAGGCATAGGGGCTGACCTTCTGCGCCCATCCGCTTGCCGCACTTGCATTGGAGAACGCCAGCGCTCCGGCAGGGACATATAGATGTCGAGCCATGGAAGAGAGAATTGTACTCGCGGACCGGTTTCCGATCAATGGCACAGTGTCGCTGAGGATTGCTAGGGCGTTAGCTTCCTGTGAGAAAAAGTCTTTGTGGGAATCGGAAAGATAGAATGCCTGGAGCTCGTCGCTCCAGAGATTGGTGGCGATCGCCCTTTGCAAGGATTGCAGGCGATTCGCATACACGGTAGCGTTGAGCCCTCCGTCAGCCATGTAGGGTAGCCACTGCTTCAAGGCATAGGCGTAGACAAGGTTGAATTTCGATACCACACCGCTCAGAGGAGGATCGTAGTAGTTCCAGTCGCCCCCAAAGGTTGCGTCGGAAATGTTGAGAAGCCCATTGGGTAGGGTCTCGCTGTGAGCCCAGTCGAAAAGTCGGCCGACCCTAGGCGCCCAGTGTCGTAGAAATGTTACATCCCCGGTCTGCTCGTAGTACTGCGCCATGGAACTGGCTAGGCTGAAGGAGTAGCCTATCAAGCCAGTGATGTTAGCCTGGATAAGTTCCACCCGCGGCTCTTGTTGCACCTTCGCGGTAGGCGTAAAGAAACCAGGCAGCATCTGCATGGATCCAAGGAGTGCAATTGATCCGTTAATGTATTCCAGGCCATTCGTGCTGGCAAACGCCGTGCGGGCGGTGATGTCTAGGTCTCCCGCATAGGCGATGCGATCACGCCGTGAGCCATCAACGCTAACTGGGAGTGGGTTGGTGCCAAGGAGAAAGTCCTTCAGGGCAGACTTGTCTGTCAGCGACGAAGAATACATCTCCACACCGAAAGCCATCAAGGAAGCATTCGCGAACACGGCCCTGTGGCCGAAAGAGGCGCCTAGCCCAAAGGAACCGTAAAAAGAAGCTGTTTGGGAGAAGTCAAGAACTGAATTTGCATTGAGTTTGATTGAAATTTGTGTCACATTCACAGTGGCTTCGACCGTATGCCATTGGTGGAGGGTGACCGATGGGGGGAGAACAGCCGACGCCAGTGGAGGTTTTCCAATCTCTGTGAATCCTGCATGAGCAGAAATCGATGAGTTAACTACATCTACAAAGATGTAAACCCCATTCCCTAGCATGTCACTCAACACAGTGAAGCCAAAACCATGTGCTACCGGCTTCACAGAGAAGGCGACCTTGTAAGCCGACATGGTAGCGGCAAAGTCTGCTGCAAGTGGTTGAGGAGCAAGGCTATCCACCATAGCTCCCTCTTCAGTCAAAATCCAGAAATCCGGAAGAGATCTTGCAGGAAACTCGTTCAGCTGCACGGTACGCGCCCCTATCTCCCAAATCCGATTCAGCACCGGGTCCGAGCAATTAAAGGATCCTGGAAGTTCCGACATGGGAACCTCATGCACAGCTGGCTTGAAACCCACAAAGGATAGCTCAAGCTCCCCATCACTCGACAGGTTCAACTTCTGGTACCGCAGGGCGCCTTGGATCAGACGGTTCGTGTAGGTCTTCTGTTCCGTGATGTTATACCGATTGATGCGGTAAGTGTCCATGGCTGCAGCCAGTGGCAGGGGTCCATCCGCCTATGAAATCAGTAAAAGGTCAATACATGGAACATGGTCGCATTATTCAGCATCCAACTTACCATGTACGTGTCCAACAAGGCATCTGTCTCGCTGTAGCTTATCTCGAACACGGAAGTATTGCCCGATCTCCGGGAGACATGAAATGTCCCATATCCTTCAACGTCCCGTCCATAGTCCAGAATGATGACGGATGGAGAAGTATCGTTCGCCGAGAGGGTATATGTAGTCCCGTTATGTACCGCGTGCGGAGTGCCGTGGTGGTCCCTATAGGTCAGGGGTACCAGAAGGGTGGCACACCCAGAGGTAGCCTGCAGGGCTACTCCAAAAAGAAGATGAGAACTGAGACGCATTTTGCTGTTGGGTCATGTAATCTGCAGCGATAAGTATTCAAGAAGGGCGACATTCACAGTGTTTATATAGCAGCTTGTGTCTCGCCCCCGTTGCATACCTACTCCGGAATAGGAGCCATAGCCGGCAGGGATTCTCCACAACGGTTGAAGCCTAATTCTAGTTGGATGGGTCCGTCTATACGAGTAAACGAGACCACACCTCTGAAAGTACATACTACCTGGATCGACTCCGGATGGGCCGAAGAATAGAAGAGATAAACACTCAGACAGATGACAGAAAATCGGCCAAATAATTCCGTCTCCACTTAGCCCAGTGAACGTAAGACGCGAAGTTAGTTAGAAATATAGCCTCCAGCTGTGAGCTAAGCCCTACTTGCACGACGCGGAAATAATAGATGAAAGATAGACAACCGAGAAGCCGCGCCGGAAATGGCATGGAAGGTTCCTGTTGCTTTGTATTCTGTAGAATACCCATAACCCTGAGATGAAGATCGCAAGTGGATCGGGGCTGAACCCCTACGGCGTTCGGTTAGCTACCACTACTACAACAGAAGAAAAAGGGATAAAAGCTAAAATGCATTTTCGGCCTACGATAGGAAACCCGGTGTGGTGTATATGAGGATGGTGGTGACACAGGAAGAAAATGAGAATGCAAGGTGATGTCCTATCTTTTACTAATGCTACGTGCAATTTGCTGTTTATTGAGAAACGAACTTACTATATTTTGTATAGGAGTGTCTGGATTCTGATCTTGGGAAAATAAAAGGCCAACATAGGATACATAGTTTCATGGAATGCCGGCAACAGAATACACAAGAACAGAAGAGTACTCTGCCTCTATGATATCACTTAGATGAGGAAGTACCCAATGCCTGCTAGGGATAATTGCCGTACTTTTCTCTAATCCATATTTAATCTGGCGTTGGACCTTGTGTTAGAACACTCAAGCCCGTCATCCTCCAGAAATCGCTGGAAGCTAGGGTCTGGCTGTAGGGTAGGCATATTCCATAGTATGCGAAGGATAAGACTTACCTTTCCCAGGTCGCCCCCATTCGCAGCATAAAGAAAGAATTATCGTTATGGTCTGGGTCCATGAACTAGGGAGATTAAAATCATCTCTTTAAAGGCTTAATACCATACTATTTGCCACAAGGTTATGTCCTGGTGCAGACTGACCCTGCGCAAGTTCTGGATTGAGCAGTTATCAGAGCACTATTATTCCAGAACTTTGAATGATTGATTTTCTCTAGAAGGCCTCTTTGAAAGGATCGCTGACAGCAAACTAATAGTTTAAGCCTGGCTAGATGTACTATCCTAGTTTCATGAGCCATGGTTGATCCCACCTATTATGCTATCTCTCTGGTAAATCAAGCCAAAGTGGTCGAAGTTGTCCTCTCGGAGTCTAGGGCCTGAAGCTTGTTGTGGAGCGGAGGGATTGAAAGGTTTAGAAGACACTTGCTTGATACTCAGGAGTATGTCTAGTATTCCTTTAATGACCATGCAGCAATCATAGCATATTAATATGTTGTCAGTCTTGCTGATGATTGCTTAATAAGTTAATATGAAATACCAGACACTGATTTTCTCTAAATTGCTGGGTCCTACTTTGCTAGTAGATAAATTACTAGCCATATTTAAAACTCTATAGAAGCCAGCCTGTATTTCCATCTTATGTTCTCTCTTCACCCTCTCTAGCTTTCTGAACTTGTATATTATAGTCAAGCTTATGGAGCCCACGTCAACAGGATGGAATCTGTTGGATTCGGTTGCCTTACAGTTTCGGAACCACTAGCAATTTATATGGCGGGTGGAGATCCAATTCTTCTAAATCAATGGCTATCTACTCCGTACTACGTGTATATGCCTGCTCTAGGTGTCAAATTGACGATATCGAATTGCATTAAGGATTCTGCCTAGGATTTACTGTATTATGTACTGTAGCTGAACGTAGAGTATCACCCCCCCTCTTCTCCTACTTTATTCCACGATCTTCTCTCCTCGTTATGCTGACCAGGCATATTTGATGTCCGACCGTTTCAGTCAAAACCGAACACCTTCCACCCAGCGGCAGACCTTAGCGTGAGAATGCAGACCAAGTCACCCAGGTGAAGACCTGTAAATCCTGTGACCAATGCAGGAACCGTCAAGTCCGTTGCATCAGTACGTTGACCTCAGGAAAAGAGCAAGAGACTCCTGATGGATACGGCACGATCAGTTGTGGAGGCAAGCAAGAACATCGACATGGCTGCCCACACGCCGATTTTGTAAGCAGCAGGACCTCTCTCCAGGACAAGACAGATGATTTGAACGTGGTTGCCGTGCCATAAACTGACCTCGACGTTAGCATTCTGGCTGTTTTACCTCTTGCAGCACTGTTCATCCTGTTTGACTTCGTCATCCACAACCCAACGCATCCGGAAACGCGCAATAACCTCTCATTGTTGGACGTAGCGGCCGGCCATTTCAGTCTGTTAGATTACAAGTCCGGAGGGTCAATACCCGCATCACTGTTAACCGAGTTTGCTCATATCGCACGGCAGTATGTCAAGGACTTTGGCAGTAAACAGCAGCAGCAGCAACAAGAAGAAGACGAAGAAGAAGAGCACTGTCAAGTAGGCTCTTCAAACATGCAATCCGTATTGGGTGCAGAGGTATGCCACTGTCCTGGATCGTATGACAACACTGGTCCCTTTTCTAACTTCAACAAGGTTTCCACGCAGTTAAACCAGACCAACATCCATAGCAATGTTAGTACTGTCGGGTTCCAAGATGATATCATGGAGTCCTGGGAGCCAAGTGACTATCTGTACTATCCAGTAATGGCGGACACCACTGTGCATGGCGGCGCGCCTGAGAATCTGACGACAGCTTCCTTGAATATTCAGAGCTTGTTTGGGTTTGTGGTTCCGGAATTGGGACACGATCAGTAGAAATAGAAACTATCAAAATGAATTGTTGGGATTCTCCTATCCAAAGTAGCCTATTCTCGAACGACCACTCTGTAAAAAGAGATTAGATACTGCTAACATCAAATTTGCACTCAACTCAATCAAAATAGGACACAATGCGCATCTAGAATATCTCCGTAACATATCGCTCCTGAGGCAACGCTCCTAGCATATTCTCCAACGCGGTCTAGACTCCCTTAGCCAGATTCCCCAAACCACAGATGTAGACTTTCGCATTCTGAGCCCAGAGATCTTGAATTACTTCAGCTTCTGTCACCAACCAGTGTTGCACATATCGGGATCCCTTGGCCAGGTCGTGGTCCGGGGCTTTACTGTACGCTCTGCGAACCTCGACCACGCCAGCGGATTCAAACTCGGATAATTCCTCATGGTAAAGATCATCAAGATGGGGACCTCGACAGCCGAAGAACAGCAGCGCCTTTGCGAGTGGTTTGCCCTGCTGTAGCCAGACCATGCGCTCTTGGATACAGCTAAGGAAGGGGGCAAGTCCGGTCCCCGCGCAGATCATGATGATGGGTTCGCTGGACCGGTCCATCGGGAGATGGAAAGCGTCTTTGGCGGGTCGCGGCGATATGTAGAGAATGGACCCTAATGTGAGCGAGGCAAGGTAGTTCGATCCGACGCCCAGATACTGTCCAATGCCGCTCCATGCTGGCTCGTTGACGACGGAGAAGGTAAGCGAACCGTGACAGGGTTTGAATGAGGGGGCCATGGAAAGGGAGTACGTCCGGACGCGCAAAGCCGGGAGCATGGAGATAAATGCGGCGAGAGGAAGTGAGATGGAGGAGAATCGTTCAAGCAGATCCAAGACCGAAATGCGCTTGTCCCGGACGAGTGAATTGTAGGAATCATAGAAACAGGTCAACTCTTGTTTGTCTGCATTAGACAGTGCCGTTACAGCGAGTGCTTTGAGGTTCTGGGGTTTCTTCAGTTAGTCCAAGTGCACCGAGTTTAAGTCAAGTTGGAAAAGGTCCTTAAGAACATACATTCCGCGTTGCCAGTTGGGACAGCTCTACATACGAGCTAAACAGCTCGGCCGCCAACACAGGTGTGGCGTGGGGTAGACCAAGCGTGTTAAACAAGTTGATACTAATGCTGTAATCCAGTGCGAGACCAAAATGAGCTAGGACTCTCGAGACCGTGCTAGGCGGATTGACCGGGAGGATGTTGAGATGATCACCTGGGCGCAAGCTGGTTTCGCCCTGGATGCGGAATTCCACATGTCGCTTCTCTGGGGTCCCCGGGCTGGTTAGGATCCGGACGGCAGTCACTTTTACCTCCACGAGGCCCTGATGCATGCCCACTCTCCTGGGCTTGCTCAGGCTAATTTGAAGCTGCTGCGGGTTGAGTAGCTCGACGTCGCTGCTGCTGGACGGGAGGAACGTCTGTCGGAGGGCGGGCAGCAGGCTTGAGGTCCGAGAAGAGATCGCTGACAGCAGCGTTGGCTGCGCCTCGCGCCGCAAGACGTGTGGCTCCAGCCTTGTGCATCATGTCATCAATTAAGATCAGGACGCGATAGAATGTTTGGGTCCAGTCCTGGTGGCCGCAGCCGAAGACTGCATAGGACACGCCTTGGAGAGCGGGGACCTTGATGCTTTTCAGCCAAGCAATAAACTTCTTCGCGTCGTCCGTGGGTTGCCCATCATAGGTGGTTGTTACAATGATCATTGGCTGATCTCCCAGCAGGTTGTCGACAGCACTGTCTAGCGGGGCAAGCTTCTGGTTGGTGAAGCCACGGGCCATCATATTCAACACCAACCAGTGGGCGAGAGCTTTGCAAGTTCCACTATTCGAGCCATAGAAGAAGGAAACCGGCTGCCCTCCTGCCGCCTCCCCGCCTTTGCAATTCCCGGCAAGATGAGCTGATGATGCCGCCGAGCTCCCATCAGCGCTCACCGACATACTTCGCCTGGATAGCCCAGTGGCACTCTGGCCGCGGCGCAACGTGGCTCGGAGCCGGAAGCCATCGGGCTTGATGGTGAGAGTCTCTTTGATGCGGAGTTTGTAGGATGGGTCATCGCTCACCAAGTCAAACGTTTGAAGGATCATGGCAACCACCAGTTGGGCTTCCTGCCAGGCAAAGGCCCTGCCAATGCAGCTGCGTTCGCCGTTGCCAAATGGCTTCCATGAGTTCGGCGGGAGCTTAGAGAAATTCTCTGCCAGCATGCGTTCCGGGCGGAACTCGCCCGCGTCAGGCCCAAAGACGGCTTGGTCACGCTGGCAGGCAGGCAGCAGCACGACGAGGGGCTGTCTGGCATTAATCGTCCATTTCCCGCCCAGCACCTCCGTCTTCTTTGGAGTGACGGCAAAGGCTGGGGCGGTCGGCATCAGGCGTAGAGTCTCCTTCAAAATGGCGTCGATGTATGGAAGCTTTGCGAGATGCTGCACCGTGATCTGGTCCACGCCGACGACATCATCGACTTCGTTCCGGGCCTGCTCCAAGATGTGCGGGTTTTGCAGCAGGTAATAGGACGCGAACGAGAGCAGTCCCGAGGTGGTCTCATGGCCCGCAATCAAAAAGGTGATGACATTGTCAATGATCGAGTCATCGCTCATGCCTTCGCCAGTGACTGGGTCCCGCCCACTCAACAGTGTGTTCAAGAGGTCATCGACTGACTCCCCTTTATCTCTGCGCCCTTGGATGATTTCGCGGGCCATGCTCCTCATCGCCTCGATGTTCTTAGACATGCGCCGCTGGGCCGTGACACGCAGGGAATTTGCGATCCTGGGAAGCATGGCTTGGACATCGGCTTCCTTCAGCACGTCCACCATGTATTGAACAAATGGGTGCATAGTCTCGTCATTATAAAAGCTGTTCAGCCGAAAACCCATCGAGCAGAGGGCGATAGTGTCTAATGTGAGGCGCGTAAAGTCATCAGTGATATTGATACTGGTCGAACCCCCTTGGCGGGCCCTGCATCAACAACCAAATAAAACCGCCCAGTCAGCCTTGTTCTACCTCTCATGCTCTTCCTAGAGCCGATGTTCAGGAATCCCTACCACTTGAAACATAACTGTTGCGCTATATCACTCATGTCCTCGAACATGTTCCGGATACGTAGCGGGCCCAAGGCAGGCACCAGAATGCGATGAGCAATACCCCAGTCACGCTCTCCGTGGTAGGCTGTAAAGAGGCCATCGTTGACCAGCATTCGTAAGTTCTGGACTCCAGCGATAACGGCCTTGTGGAAACGGGATTCGTCGCAGAGCTCATCGACCAGGGCCTGGCTGGTCGCAAAGATCTGCTTTTCGCCGTTGATAGTGATTTGAAAGAGAGGCCCTGGGATATATGATTAGTGATGGTGGTTTTCTCTTTTGAGTCAGACAGGACAGCGAAGCGTACCGAAATTGTTGGCCATTTCGACAATGGATTGCATGCCATTCTCGAAGTCGATGTCGAATAGATTTCCCACCAGGGGCAGGGCTGAATAAACTGTCAGTCAGCAAAACAACAGCAACAACGCAGTTTTGGATGATAGTGCTGGTTCTAGGCTCACGTTTGGGCCCGGGAATCCGTTCCGTGTCTTTCATCGCTTTCTGCAGGATAGCAATTATCTAGTTCGGAAATATTATTGACTTGGCGAATTAATGGATGGAGTAAAGTTTCGAATGGGTGTTGCCTCTACTTATATACTGCAGTGCCTTTCAGCACATAGCATAGCCTCGTAGAATCAACTACTGATGACTTCATTTGACTACAGACACCGAAGGGGAGGGCTATCGTTGCGTGTCTAGGTACTTCCCAGGGCTCGGTGGTCGGTGGCCCATATGAAACTTCTTCTGAAACATTCCCTCGGTAGGGTCCGCACTGAGATGAGTGATCTGCAACTATCGTAGTGATAATAGTTATCCTAGAACAACTTTCGATGTTGATGGGGACAAATAGTGCCTGACATTGGTCCATTTGACATCTCCTACACTAAAAGAGCTCGTCATATTCCGAAGACATTGTGAGGAGAAAATGAAACGGACAAAGCAAGTCAGCAAGGGTTCCTGCACTTGAACTGAGATCTTCCACGCAACCATGGCAAAGAGCACTCCTTCAGCAGACCTCCCCAGCGCCATGAACACAGAGTTCCCCTGGGAGTCCAGACCCGACGGGGAAGAAGAAGAACAAGAAAATGAGCACAATGATGTCGACCGAACGATCCAAAGATTGGCAAGCCGCATCTCAAAAAGCACCGTGGCCACGGAATTGGGCGAACACGAACCTTATAACGATATTTTCTATCCTCTCCCCGGCTCGAAGCTTGACCCTCAGTCCTCCAGCTTCGACACGCGGGCTTGGGTGAAAGCGCTCGTTCAATATGAGAGCGCAGATGTCGAACCAGCGCGACGCCGGAAGTCCGGCGTATCCTTGCGCAATCTCGATGTTTACGGCTTCGGCATGTCCACCGACTATCAAAAGAGCGTGGGAAACAGCCTCCTTTCACTACTGGTGCAGCGTCGCAAACGACGGGTCCATATCCTCCACGGCTTCGAGGGACTAGTCAATGCCGGCGAGATGCTTTTGGTTCTTGGACCCCCAGGCTCGGGGTGTTCGACCTTGTTAAAGACGATTGCTGGGCACATGGAAGGGCTATTTTTGGGCGACAAGGCCATGATGAACTATCGAGGTATGTATGGCAGCGTTCTGGTCCATTTGCGCTAGAATCTTAGAACCTTACTCAGTTACTTATTTGTGACTAGGCGTCTCCAGCAAAGAAATGCACAGTTACTTCCGAGGAGAGGCCATTTTTGCTGGCGAGAATGATGTGCATTTCCCGATGCCGTCGGTGGGAGACACGCTCTCGTTCGCAGCTTGTGCCAGAGCACCGCGACAGCTGCCGGCCGGGCTGAAGGCCCAGGAATACTCCATGCTACTGCGGGACGTCATTATGGCCATTTTCGGCATCTCGCATACGGCGAACACAGTGGTTGGTAATGACTTCATTCGGGGAATTAGTGGAAGAGAACGAAAACGGGTGAGCATTGCCGAAGCAGCACTGAGCGATGCCGCGTTGCAATCCTGGGACAATAGTACGCGCGGGCTGGACAGCGCCAATGCAGTAGAATTCTGCAGAACTCTTCGTACAGCCACCGAACTTCTACAATCATCTGTCCTGGTCTCCCTTTATCAAGCGCCTCAGGAGGCATATGAGGTAGGCCTTCTCCTACCCCATCCTCCCCCCTCTCCCCTATACTTCGTATCAGTGAGAGAGATCTTGGCTTACCAGAAGCATGCGAAAGCTTTTCGACAACGTCACAGTGCTGTATGAAGGACGGCAAATCTTCTTTGGACCGACATCTGAAGCACGCGTATATTTTGAAGAGTTGGGCTTTGAGTGTAAGATTCCAGGATGTCTTGACCCATGTCCTGCTTGCAGTTTCTAACGCGTATAATATCTAGGCCTCCAGCAGCAGACGACACCGGACTTTCTCACCTCGATGACCAGCCCGAAGGAACGTCGCGTGCGACCAGGGTTTGAAAATAAAGTCCCCCGCACAGCAATGGAGTTTGAGGAAAGATGGAAGGCGAGCCATCAACACCAGCAGCTGATGCTTCGCATTGAGGCGTACGAAAGCAAATTTAACTTAGGAGGCGAATCTCGGGACGACTTTGTGGCCTTGCGCAGGGCCCAGCAGGCGAGCGGCCAATGAATGAAATCCCCGTATACGCTGTCGTACATGCAACAAACGTCTTTGTGTCTCTGGCGCGGTTTGAAGCGCCTGCTTGCGGATCCCTCACTAACATATATCCAGCTTGGAGGCAATACCATCATGGCTCTTGTCTTGGGAAGTATCTTCTTCAATCTGCACGACGACACGAACAGCTTCTACAGCTGAGGACGGTTGATCTTCTTTGCCCTCCTTCTAAGCGCCTTTGCCAGTGTTCTTGAGGTAAGGACCAACCGATTTACCACTGTTTCATACAACTCTAACCATCTCCAGATCTTGACGCTATACGAGCAACGGCCGGTTGTGGAGAAACACAAACAATTTGCTCTCTACCACCCATCTGCAGAGGCTCTCGCCAGCATGCTGACCGATATCCCATATAAAGTGTCAATACCTTTTGCTTCAATCTAACGTTGTATCTCATGGCAAACCTACGGCGAGAGGCCGGGGCCGTGTTCTTTTTCCTTTTGGTGGCTTTTCTCAGCACTTTTGTGACATCCAGTCTGTTTCGGACGATTGCATGCGTGTCGCGTACCATGTCGCAGGCGCTGGTGCCAGCCGCTTTACTGGTCCTGGGTTTGATCATGTACACTGGCTTCACGATGCCAACCATGTACATGCCAGGATGGTCCCGGTGGATGGCTTATGTCAACCCGCTCAGTTACGCCTTCGAGTCTCTGATGATCAATGAATTCCAGGATCGCGAATTCTCGTGCTCTGTCATCGTCCCCTCAGGGCCGGACTACAGTACCATTGGCATCGACAACCGGGCTTGTGTGGAGGTCGGAAACACAGTCGGCTCAACCACAATCCAGGTAAACATATACCTCAACGCTAAGTTCAACTATTACTATTCCAACAAGTGGCGGTAAGCTTTTTCCATCATCCTTGTGCGAGCCATTCGGCCTAGATAGGAAAAAGCCGTTGACGTTCCAATAGTAACGTGGGAGTTTTGATTGCGTTCTGGTTCATCTTCACGGCCACATACCTGGTCGCGACTGAGCTGCTCAGTATGGCTAAGAGCAAGGGCGAAGTTCTCATTTTCCGCCGCGGACATTTTGTCAACAAGAAATCTACCCGTCGAATGGCAGAGGCCGGCGACGAAGAGGCCCTCGGTTCCCAAATGGCCACGATGGCGCGCTCAGATGAGACGGAAAAGACGCATGCTCCATCCCGCGAGGGCCCGGTCTTCCAATGGCAAGACGTATGCTACGATATCAAGAATAAAGGGGAGGTCCGGCGTATCCTGGACCATGTCGACGGATGCGTGCAACCTGGAACTTTGACCGCCTTGATGGTATGTGTACTCAGTTCCAGCGTTTTGATAAGCCTAACACAAGATCAATCCCAGGGTGTCTCTGGTGCCGGCAAAACAACCCTCCTCAACGTTCTCGCCAATCGTGTGACTACCGGCGTCGTTACCGGTGACATGCTCGTCGACGGTATGCCCAGTGATGCTTCCTTCCAGCGCAAACCAGGCTACGTGCAGCAGCAGGATGTCCATCTCTCAACGTGCAGTGTGCGAGAGTCGCTCGAATTCAGTGCACTTCTCCGCCAGCCTGCGACTGTGTCGCGGGGGGCAAAGCTCGCATACGTGAAGGAAGTGATCAGCCTCCTTGAGATGGAAGAGTACGCGGACGCCATTGTTGGCACTCCCGGTGAAGGATTGAACATTGAACAGCGCCGACGTCTCACCATTGGCATTGAACTGGCCGCGAAGCCCGAACTGCTCCTTTTTCTGGACGAACCGACTTCCGGACTGGATTCACAGACTTCATGGGTTATTTGCCAACTGCTGAAACGACTAGCACGTAGTGGCCAGGCGATTCTGTGCACGATCCACCAGCCGTCTGCCATTCTTTTCCAGCAATTTGATAACTTGCTGCTTCTCGCGAAAGGTGGCAAAACTGTGTACTTTGGAGGTTTGTCGTCTGCGCGCTCTCCCCCGTTTTCCCACACAGGATAGCAAACATGCATATGCTAATGATGAATATCATTTTCTTTGCCAGGGATCGGCCAAAACTCGGCCACTCCCACCCGATATCTGGAGTGCAATGGAGGAAGGCAGTGTCCTCCTGGTGCCAACCCGGCCGAGTGGATGTTGGAAGTGATCGGCGCCGCGCCCGGATCCCAAACCACTGTCGACTGGCCGAAGGTGTGGCGAGACTCGCATGAGTATCAGTCGGTCAAGGCGAAATTGCTCAAAATCCGGACATCGAGGGCTACTGTGGGCGGCACGCTGCAAATGCAAGCATTCAGTCAGTTAAACAACGGTGCTTATGCCTCGCCTTTCGCACAGCAGTGGTGGCTCGTTCAGAAACGTGTCGCAGCGCAATACTGGCGAACCCCGTCATATATTTATTCCAAGATCGCCCTTACAGTGGGCTCGGTGTGTACCCTCCAGTAGGGCAAAGCTGCCTTAGAAACCATTTTCAGGTCTAGTTCTAGCTGACGCCCATTCGCAGACTTTATTCATTGGTTTCAGCTTTTACAATGCGCCCAACACCGTCCAAGGGCTTCAGAATCAGATGTACGCCGTGATGATGTTATTGAGTATGTTCGGACAACGTAGCGAGCAGATAATGCCTCAATTTATCAATCAGCGGGATGTTTACGAGGCGCGCGAGCGACCATCCAAGATATATGACTGGAAAGGTACGGATTGAGATCAATCTTTGAAGAAAAGCTCACACAAACACACCGGACTAACATTATGAGTTAGTTTTGATGCTGAGCAACATTATGATCGAGATCTTCTGGAACACTCTGATGGCCGTGATGGCTTACTTCTGCTGGTACTACCCTATCGGACTATACCAGAACGCAGTTTCGGCGCACGAAGTCACCTCGCGCGGGTGTTTGGTGTTCTTGTATATCTGGGCTTTCATGATGTTCACTAGTACCTTTACTCATGTCCTTATTGCTGGGATGGACAGTGCCGATTCGGCCAGTAGCGTTGGAAACATCAGCTATATGATGTGTATCACTTTTTGCGGGTATATACTTTTTGCCTCCCCTCCCCCCTCCATCGGAGCCTATAAGCCTACCCCATCCGTCTTATGGTAATTAATGGCGTTAACCAATCACTCCGACGACGAACACAGCATTCTTGTCAAAAAGGTCTCCTTGCCCGGATTCTGGACCTTCATGTACTACGTCTCCCCGTTCACCTGGCTCGCCTCCGGTCTTCTCTCAACCGGTGTAGCGAACGCGGAGATTGTGTGCGCACCTAATGAATATGTCAAGTTTCTCCCACTCGCAGGCCATACATGCGGCTCGTACATGGCCCACTACATCTCCTTATCTGGCGGGTATTTAGTCGATCCAAACAGCACCGACCACTGTGAATTTTGTCCACTGAGCAGTACAAACGACTATCTCAGTATGGTCAATGTCCATTTCGAGGATCGCTGGAGGAATTTGGGTATCGTTCTGGTGTATGTTGTGGTTAATGCCGTGGGGGCTTTAGCTGTGTATGCGCTGGTTCGAGTGCCAAAGAGGAGCGGAAGGTAGATTTAGAGGGATGAGGGGGAAGGAAGATCTGCAGACTAAGAATGGCGTCTATAGACGGATATATCGGAGTGAGAATGATAGATTGGGGTGCCGCACAGGATTCTAGCTGTACTTTTCTACTAATTCAATCCAACCACTAGTCTTATCCCTCTATCTTTCGTCAATCAATCAGAATATATCATACGCACTATTTAGCTCCCTTACAGGATTGTTGCTACACCGGTCTGCGCTACTACATAGTTAAAACTTGTAAGAGCAATTAAATGCTTCGATCTAGAGAGTATATGTGGTTGTTGTCTTTTATTGCGAGGGATCTAGTGGATGGTGAAAAGAAAAATATATGTTTCTCTTCGACAACTTGTAATCTATCTTCAGCTGGCTTCAAATCACTTCTGCACCCATTCAATGACTCTTTCCAGCATCTTAATACCATCTGTCAAATTGTCCTATTTGACTACCTCCTGTTCTAGTTGCTGTTTTGAAGAATTGGTATTGTAACTGCCGTTGTCTTCTAAAAGGATCTTCTTGGCGCAGTCCTTCTGGATTTCAGTATGAGCCTGAAAGGAGAGGACAGAATTTACTTGATCCAAAGATTCGCGGTTCTCGGCCAAGCTGATGTGACCTGGAGCTACTGTGGTTACTTTGCGGACGTGAAATTCGGGCGCCATGATAGTATCAAGGAAAGGTGAATTGAGCTGAACTCACGCAGAAAGCATGGGATATGTACTGTATATTATTAAGTTATCCAGTTGCCCCCCAAGTGACTTCATTAACAAAACTTACCATGATAGAGCTGAAATTAAGTCTAAACCTAGTTCTACAGTCCGTCTGCGTCCGATGTGGAGTTTGGGAAAAGGCCAAATAGAGTCCGGAACTGACATGCAGAGCTGGGTTAACGCATCATAGATATATTCTAAATTTTAATCAATGACTTGAGCTAGAGTTGCTTTGCAGCATCATATCCAATATGCCACAGAGTATCCAAACTATCCATGGAATGTTTTACCTCAATCTGCATCATTAGGGTTCTTTCTTACTTCACTATGCTAAAGAATACGCCTAGCTAAATTGATATTGCGACACCCAATGTATCATTTAATATCTTAAATGCTCAGACTGACTTTCAAAGGGAGAACTACATTCATAAATGAGATCCGAAGGATATAGTTTCTCCGTCACATTGCCCAAGAAAAAGTGTAGTATCTACAAAACTGAGTAACTGAATTGATGAGACTTCCAGGGAGCATAATACTTTTTTAAATTCCGAATTATTTATCTGCTATGGATAGTTTTGGTTGCTAGATCTCAATGCAGCCTTGTTAAAAGGGCGACCAGCGTCACCAGCAGTGTTGACTTGTTGACCGTTTTCAGAAAGTAATGGCCAACCTGTAGCGGTTGCTTTTTCCAACACCTCAGAATTACGTAGTGGGTAAAGCATGGATATTTCGGGTCAAGTCCACTTAGAACTCCAGCGGTTTGTAAGGACTCTCTATAACGTATACTGGATAGTTTGGTAAGATTTCTGTGGCTAACGACATCAACTAACGGTCGTCATAGACTGGGAGTTAGCAGTATCCTAAAACAAAGGGGCAAGATTTATAAATCAATAAGAAAAAGAGCATTATTGAAAATATCCTTTCTTGAAGTTTACACATCCATCACGCTAACACCATCAATCCAACAAATCTATTTATCATTATATATATCTACTAATATATTAAAGCAAGGGACATTTATCGCTATGAAGGTGTTGTTGACGATTGCAGCGTTTCTATCTGCTGGTGCTGTGGCAGTGTGGCCTTGGAATATGGCAGGTGATAAATGGATAGGGGTACAGGTATGAAACGATAAACACCCGGAGAGATATTAATGATACTAATGGATGGGATGTTTATAGAGTGTAAGTCTTGAATCTGATAGACCGCTACTGAAGAGAGATGCCTATAAGATATAGTGCTGACTTAGCTGGGATGTGGATAGTGTGTAAGTGGTTAATATCTACTGGGGAGAGATAACTATGCAGTAGAATGCTGATCAAGGTGGGATGTGAATAGCCTGTAAGTACTCATTATCTATGCAGGTGAGATGGCTATAAGTTACATTACTGACTGAGATTGGATGCGGATAGCCTGTAAGTGGCGAGTTGCTGCCAGGGAGAGATAAATTATAAGATACAGTGTTGACTGGAATGGGATGTGGATAGGGTGTAAGTGATAGGTCTCTGCCATGAGATATCTATAAGATACAGTGCTGACTGAGGTTGGATGTGGATAGTATGTAAGTGATGGATCTCTGCTAAAGAGATATCTACAAGATTCAGTGCTGAATGAGATGGAACAATAGTGGGTAAGTAATGAACCTCTGCTGGAGAGAGATGATTATAAGATACAGTGGACTAACATGGATATGGATAGCATGTAAGTTATCAATCTCTACCAGAGAGAGTTAATGATAAGTTCCATTGCTGACTCAGGTGGAATGTTGATAGTGTGTAAGTGATGAATATCAACTAGGGTGAAATGATCGCAAGATATAGTGCTGACTAGGATTGAATATGGATAGTGCGTAAGTGATGAATCACTGCTAGAGAGAGATAATTCAATAACAGTGCTGACTGAGTGGGATGATAGTGGGTAAGTTATGAGTTCCTACTAGAGACATCCAACTACAAGATACAGTGCTGACTGTGCTGGATATGGATAGCCTGTAAGTGGTGATTCTCTGCTGGAGAGAGATAATGATAAGATACAGTGTTGACTGGAATGGGATATGGATAGAATGTAGGTGATGGATCACTGGATCTCTGCTAGAGAGATAACTATAAGATACAGCGCTGACTCAGATGAATAGCCTGTAAGTGGTGAAAACCAGCTAGAGAGATATTACAAGACTCAGTGTTGACTGCAATGGGATATGGATAGGATGTAAGTAATGGATCTCTCCAAGGAATATCTATAAGATACAGTGCTGACTCAGATTGATTATGGATAGTGCGTAAGTAGCTAATATCTATTGAAGAGAGCTGGCTACAAGATACAGAGCTAACTGAGATGAGATGTGGATAGGAAGTGAGTAATAAATCTATGCTAAAGAGAGAGGACAATAATATACAGTGCTGACTGAGATTGGATGGGGATAGCATGTAAGTCATCAATCTCTACTACAGAGAGTTAACAATAAGTTATAGTGCTGACTGAGATGGAATATGGATAGCCGGTAAGTCATTAATCCCTAGTAGAGAGAATTAATAATATGTTACAGCGCTGACTGGGGTTATCTATGGAAAGGGTGTAAGTGATAAGTCTCTGCTGGTGAGAGAAGATCTTTAAGATACAGACAGGGCTGACTAAGATGGGATGTGGATAGTCTGTAAGTCATAAATCTACTAGAGAGAGTTAATGATAAGTTACAGTGCTGACTGTGCTGGATATGGATAGTGTGTAAGTGATAAGACAGATAACTACAAGATGAAGAGCTGACTGAGATGGACTATGAATAGGCTGTAGGTGATCAATCTCTACTAAAGAGAGATAACTATAAGATACAGTGCTAAGATGGGATATGGATAGTGTGTAAGTGATAAATCTCTACTGGAAGAGAAAGATACAGTGCTAACTAAGATGGGATGTGCATAGTATGTAAGTCATTAATCTCTAGTAGAGAAGGTTAATGATGATCTATAAGTGCTGACTGAGATGGAATGTGGATAGAAGGTATATGATTAATCTCTACTAATTGGAATAACCATAAGATGAAGAGCTGACTGAGGCGGACTATGGATAGGCTGTAGGTGATCAATCCCTATCAAAGAGAGATAACTAGATACAGTGCTGACTAAGATGGGATATGGATAGGCTGTAAGTGATCATTATCTATCTGGGTGAGATGGCTACAAGACACATTACTGACTAAGATGGGATGTGGATAGCCTGTAAGTAGCTAATATCTATTGATCAGAGGCGGCTCCAAGAGACAGTGCTGACTGAGATATGATGTGATAGGACGTAAGTAATTGATAATCTACTAAACACAGGTAACTATAAGGTCCACTGCTGACCGAGATGGGATATGATAGGGTGTAAGTGATTCATATCTACTGAACACAGTAACTATAACAACATTACTGACTGAGATGGGACGTGAATAGGGTGTAAGTCATCAGTATCTACTAAAGGCAGATAACTACACAATAGAGCGCTGACTGAGATCCAATGTGGATAGCCAGTAAGCAACCATCATCTATCCGGGCGAGATGGGTACAAGGACAATACTGACTGAGATGCGACGTGAATAGCCCATATCGCCTGTAAGTAACTGATATCTATTGATGAGAGATGGCTACAAAAGACAGTGCTGACTGGAATGGGATGCGGATAGCCTGTAAGTAATCAATGTTTGTTGGTGACAGATGGCTGCAAGATATGATTCTAACTAAGATGGGATGCGAATAGGGTGTAAGTGATATATGTCTATTGAATGAGGGATGGCTACAGGAGACAGTGCTGACTAAGGTGGGATGTGATCACTAGCTTGTAAGTGATGAATATCTGCTACAGAAAGTTAATTACAAGATATAGTGCTGACTGAGATGGGTATGGATAGTGTGTAAGTGATTGATGATTATTGAAAGATAGATGGCTACCAGAAGCAGTGCTGACTCGCTGTCTGGATAGTGCGTAAGTCTTCTGGAGGCGGATAACTATAAGATACAGTGGTGACTAGAATCGAACCCCTAGTAAGACCGTTATGGCAGGACCTGGCCACAGAATACAGTCTCAGGGGTGTGGAGTGGTGTGAGTATATAAAATCAAGACTCAATTCCCAACTGATGACTTTTGAAAAACAGGTTACAAGAATTTATGCTTGGTTTCGTTGTTGATGAAGTTTTGTCTTTTCAACTGCCTCGGTATGGGTTTTCCCTATTCAGTTAGGTTTTCCCATACTGTTATGCAAATGCAGAGGCTCTCTTATCGCGATGCCATGTTAGTGGAGTAATACAGAGGTTGTCTAGTACTGAATAGGCTCTTAACTTGAAAGGATTACGAATGCAAATCTCAACTGGCAGGCATCCTCGTAGATGAAAATACTATTGGCCAGTTTCGAAAGACTGCTGCGATCTACAGTATCACTGTAAGTGGTTAGCCCCTTCTTGTTGCGTGTCCAGTACGGCACCCAGCAACACAAGGCTAGACATAAAGGTAAGCAAGACTAGGGAGAGCCGATACCGTTAGAACCTCACCTGTTAGAGATCAATCCAAGATACGGAGTAGCTCCGGAAGAGTGCCGGCGATCCACAAAAACGAATGTGCAAAAGTGAGCTGCATTAGGGTTTGGAGGTAAGCTTGTCTTGTGGGGGGCGGAAGGACGTTTTGACCCTCACTATACATTCGGAGGCAAGAATAATCAAACTGTGAAAGGAGAAGTTAATGATATCTTTGAATTGCTCATTATCGATCGATGTGGCGGTGGTGGGGACGCTAAACACGGCACGGCCCGATCCGGTTCTGCCCCAAGGGGACTCCGAACCCAGCTTAAAGGAGGACATTACTAACCAAAACAACATTATTGAATCTGCGAGGGCAGATATCCTAAAACTAAGGTGCATTTGGTCTGAGTTCAGGTCCAACCTAGGTTAGGACCAAACTATTGCGATTTTAAGTCTAAATTTTAGGACTCAGAACCAAGTCTTATCTGTTCTGATTTGCTTTGAGTTTTTAGAGTAACTAGAAGATATTATCATGCTAATTTTTGCTACTACTATAATATTTAAGGAAAGCTGAACCCCTTATTTTAACAGTACCTTTAGTCACTCTGTTAATTTAATTAATTCTAGACAATCCCATGTTTCTTAGCTAGTATATCTAGGATGTGAGTCTTTGCATATTCAAATAACTTTCCTTTACTATAGTCTAGATAGTGGTTATGATGCGATGCTAACTCTGATACATTAGACCTACTGGATAAAGTATGAAAGTCAAATAAGGCTGGCCCCTCATTATTCACCCTGCGGGAACAATGCTTCCAGAAGTTAATATGATCTGGTGTGGGGATTATGTCCAGGTAATGTGCTTCTTCATCCTTAGAAGCTCAAAATTTTGGAAGCGTAGCCCCAATCCCTGGGGGACCAGTTGGTCGCCAGGGAGCTGTGCTGGCTTAGAACTCGCGGCGAGAACTGCAGCCTGGTGTTGTCAAGACAGTGAGCTAGGCATTTGGACTTCAACCTCTTGACCATGGTCTCTGTATCTATATAGCAAGTTGCCAATACTGCATCACTGTTTTTTGAGTTATCTTTGAACTTTTATGCTCTGCCAGTGCTTCCAGAAATTTGCCTAGTCACTTGTTTTCCACAGCAGATAAAGAACATTGGATAGATGCAAGGGGTTCTTCAATAGTGGTATTCGACCCTAAAGCTCCGGAATATTTGATTTGGGAATGGATGAATGAGGACATATATGATACTTGGATCCATCGTCCATGTGCCAGTAGGGTGTAGGGTCAAGGTCCTATATGGCTGGGTGACGATGTCCACTTCAGCACCAACATCAATACATTGTTCCTCCAGAGTCCTACCTCTGGATAGGCTGGTGTCTTCCCAGTCAGGCTAGACACTTGTATGCAAGTGACTAGTAGCCCATAACACTGTGAGGAGCGAATGTGATCAATATCTGTGGAGGGGAGGGAAGAGGGGGTAGGTTGAGGGCGAGTAGCAGATAGCAGCAGCATGGTTCAATAGTGGTGCCAACCCCGCTCCTCCTGTACTGTGACCAGCTGAAGACGATTATGGGCTGGCTGAAGGCTTTCCTTCATGTGACTTGCTACAGTAGGAATATTTAAAACCATGTATTTCCGCCGCACTGCGAGTGGGGTTCAAGCGCCAGTTTATGATCAGACAGTAATCACTATGCCATTTGCTGAGTACGTCAACTATTGCTGTTACCTTATAGCGTTATATTTCTTAACACAGTCACAGAGGAACGTCAGTTACATTTTCTATCGGGAATGGAAAATTCAATATCGGTACCGTCAAAGGCTTCGAGGTAACCACCGCACTACGACGAGTATACATTTAAGGAATGTGGCTGACAACTCAAGACGGATGGAAAGTACCGCATCGAGGTTGAAGGTGGCAAGATCATAGAAGTCGAAGAGGCGAAAGTGAATGAGTTCAAGATCCAGATGTCGAATAGGGGCATATATGAAACCCTAAAGTGACTGTCTTATATGGCAAAGCTTTGCACACTTAGCTACTCGGTTGTCTAGACATTGCAGGTCGGGATTTTCACAAACATCACAAGTAGTTTTCTGTCCAGAGCGTAGAATTGCTAGCATATTGCTGAAAATGCATGGCTTCTGTAAACTATTCATCGGGGATGTTGCACTCAATCGTGGGGTTTAACATGATTATTTTCAGATGCTTTCTTTCAATATTCGTGGCAACATCTTAAGAGAAATTAGCGGACATTTGTGCATGTTGCGAGTTGTCCACAGACAGGTCCCCAGAGAGAAGAAGGCAAAAGATCTAGCGCGCAACAGATCCAATGCGCCTCGATTGTGATATCAGTCCCGAGGAAACCCCATCCGTGGACAGGCTAGATGTCATTGTTGCTACCAGAGACACAGCTGTTGAAGGGCAGTCCCACGCAGCAGTATGCATTTTCATTGAATGAGCCTACCGGACCCAGCTTCAGCCATCCGTTCCGGGTGCCGCCATGGTCGAGACGTAGGCAAAGGGTTCCACAGATCTTGTTATGCTCCACATTCGAAAGGAACTTTTTGATAGCGCCTGCAATGGTGTCTCGCTGAGCTGTCGTATCACAGTGTTGGCCAGTGGAGTGATAAGTATATCCCACGCCCTCGATAGTGCCGCTCATGGTGTTGCAACTGTGCTGGTCCGACAAAGCTTTGATGCCACCAGCAAGGTTCTAGCACATTTGAATAATAAAACCTCCAATTGTAATGCAAGACGAAACTCCTCCAAGCACAGCTAAACATGAAGTAACCGGAGTGCGTTCCACTAGGCTGGAATTGAACTCAGTTTCGCTTAGGTTGGTCTCCAGTTGATCGAGGTTCATTTGAAAGCATTTGTCTGGCAGCGGTTGCCCCTGGATAGATGAAGGCCAGGAAGAGGCCAGCACGGAAGTTCCAAAGCAACACAGAGTCGCGATCACTGTACTCCGCAGGAAGAACATAGTAATTGTATCCGTTGAAAAAAACAAGACCAAATAAGCAACAGAGACGAGTCAATTCAAGTAGACGACCGTACCAGTCTGGCATTGCATGAGGATTTGTGGTGTTGTTCCTTGAGTTGAGAGGATGTGAGAACTCTCCTTTTATAGACAAAGAGTTCATTGTTGGTTCAAGAACCTCTTTTTATGTTACATGGACTATGTCAACGGTTTACCAATTCTTATCAAGCAAGGGAATTGACTAGACTTCAGCATGTTGAGATCTGACTGGACGCCCACCAGGATGTCTTAGTCAAAGGGGGTTTCCCCGGCGCTATCGGATGGCCATGGCGCCAATTAAGTATGCATCGAGGGCACGAGACCATAATAGGAGTCATAAACCTCTTTAGATGTTTAATGCGAGATAGAGGAATGAATATTACAAGATATGTATTCTCAAGTATCACCTATTTACAACCTTCTAGATGAACCACTTCCCCTCAGGATCCCATTAAGAAGTATATCGTCCAGAAAAGAACAAAAATGTGCAATATACAAATGTGAAATGGGCAAATCTGTCCAGCTATGCGTCCCACTTCTAGGGTCTCACGCGATGTAACCTTAGAGAAAAACTAATTCCAAGTGTAGCAGGGATTTGAATTCGCGCTCTGCTAATGTATCGAGATAAGACTCGGTATTAACGAGCAAAGCCGGTTGACATCGGTCAAGACCAGTGTGTTCTGCTTAATCTACATTTCGGTCGTCATCAACCCTTTTAGTAGCGAACAACTTGAGCGCGCTGTATGTTCTCTTGATGTTTAGGCCATGGGAAGGAGAGGGTGCAGTTCTGACTAGGTAGAGGTGTTGTTGTTATTATTGCTGCAACCCGAGTAGTGCTCCATCAGTCAATTCAAGGTCCACGCATAGCCCTTCCATGGAGCAATTGCCCTTCAACGATTGCCTTGTTGCACTGTGAATGGACTTAGGCCTCACTGTATCCACATGCGTCATTTATTGATAGTCATTGATCCACTCATTCAGTTCAAGAAGCTTGTCTTTACACATGTTAGTGCAATAGAAATACTCCATACCGGAGCAGCAGGTGAGCGAGGCAAGCACTCCCAAGGGTACGGCAAGCCATTGGGACAAATCCGAAAAAATGAGAATTCTATATTAAGTGTGACTGTGTGTCCACCGCTCCTATTTCCGCCCACGTGCAATATGAATCAAAGGTAGTGGTGTATCTCTCATCATACAATCTTAAACCTCCCAACCTCTCCATCAATACAACGATGCTTTACACTCACCTTATCTCAGTGTCCCCGTAAATCAACCTCAATGTCATTGAAAATTCTCCTGTTAGCTTTATCTCAAACAGACAAGGACATTAAAGGGGTGACTTTCGCACTCATGTGCTAAAGAACGGGTGGCTAGGCCTGCTCCAGAGTAGGACCAGAGACATCAAGTCAGGAGTTTAACAAGCACCTTCTGGTCCAG
Source organism: Aspergillus oerlinghausenensis (assembly GCA_014250555.1). Lineage (NCBI taxonomy): Eukaryota > Fungi > Ascomycota > Eurotiomycetes > Eurotiales > Aspergillaceae > Aspergillus > Aspergillus oerlinghausenensis. The sequence continues at coordinate 79,549 of JAAKEQ010000065.1, forward strand.
TTCTTCTTCATCTGGTGCAGCGGACGGAAGTACAGTGGCTAGCTAAAAGCCCTCATTTTACGCAATATCTTAAAGGACACAACCAAAAGGACTTAAGAATCAAAATACCGAGTAGAACAGCCGCTGAAGTCACTCTAAGATAGCTTCAGCTTTCAGAGTCTTTCTGACGCCTTAAGGTCCACCCAGATATTCCTCCACTTCAACTTCAATAATTTCTCGTTGGCGCCCTATAGCGAACTTTGGCAGTGGAGAGGCCATTGTGCATATAGAACCAACAGCTACCCATACAAGGTTCATCTGCTGGTTTTCTTGTAAGTAATTAGTCAATTATGGTGCTTCAGATGCTATTTTTTTCAGCATCTATAATTCCAATGTAATGGCTGGTGAGGGCATCAACTTAGAGCTCAACAAGCTCGCAATAGCTTCACACCTATCCTTAGCTATTATAAGAAACATATTCAAGCTGATGAGGCCCCCAATTTTATAAAGAAAGTGTCATCAGGCAAAATAGATATAGGGCTGAGGAAGCATGATGTTCTATCCGCAGAACAAGGCAAGCAGTTAAAGAAAGCTCTAAGTAATGCCTTAAAGACATAAGATGCTATTAGGAACCTCTCTAATGTTAAGAAAGAGATGCTAGGATTCCAGCAGAGAACTACTTTAAAAGATTAGGCTCCTAATCCTCTGGATACTCTAGTAAGAGCCACCAAGGAGTAGTATATATAAACCCAACCAGAGCAGCATAAGTAAACTTCTAATTGACCACTCCAGTGATAATAAACTTTGATATCTTTATAAGGATGTTATCTAGGCAATGATTATTATAATTAAGTTAGAAAGGACCATTACAGTGTTCTATAGATATTTTACATAATAAATTATAGAAAAGACAGCACATTATATATTTCTTCTAGTAGTCAGCTTTACCTATTACTGCATTATTACATTGAAATAAAAGATCGTAGAAACTTAACAAGCAAGCTCTCAAAGTAATTTGCATTAGTAAAATGCCAGTATTCAAAGACATCATATGGAATATTGGAAACGCGTCTCTGGCCGAGTTCGAATATGACTTGAAAGATGTCCACTGCTATGCTGCACCACATGGAAAGAAGAGGGGTTGGGCAAAATGTCTTTGAAGAGAATCTTCATATCTTTGTTCTATAATGGATAGCTCTATATTCGGCGTGTGTGGAAGTCAAATAATATCTGTGGTACCAATCAGTAGTGGTCCATCTCTATAGGGCTAACTGTTATGTGACTAGTCAGATTTGCCATGCATTAACATGTCAACCGGAGACGTCTCGTATTCATTGCAAGACCTGGAGAGGATGACCTTTTTTTCTACTAATTTTAGATAAATCTAGCCCTTGCACAGTCCCAATTTAGCGGTGAATCATGCAGTATTAGAGACACTAGCACCTTGACATCACGTCATCAGTCAGTTGGGCATGTGTATTTGTACGGAGTACATCATGATAAGTACCACCTCACGCGCGGGAGAATACTAGTCCCTCATGCTCGAATAAAATACACGAGCAACTGGGCAAACCCTGGATCACGGGGTGTGAAAAAGCCACATAGGGGCGGCTTACAAGGATACCCGAGCTTCTTACCATCACGTCCCTAAGTCCTAGGGTCGACGGCCTGTTTGGGACGTATGAGACCAGAAACAAAAACCAACCAGGTTCTTTGGCTGCGGTTACACACGCCACCGAGGTTTGAATACGAGGGATTTCATCCTAATAACTAAGATCAGCCTCGAGTCCGTGAGTCTTACTCATGCTCCGAGCAGTCTGGCGGGACTTCTCGTACTGCTGTTAAATGGACCTAGGTTTGACTTCGAAACCACATTACCCATCACCAGGAGGCTGGCGCTCAGCGAGAAGATAATATAGTTAATGAGGCGTCTGGTCACAGTCTTTATATTTTGCTGCTTCACTGGTTACTACTTAGGTAGAATGTCGCTACACATTGCCTCATCGGATGCTTGGCTCTCTCGCATTGGTTTAACGCCGTGACCTGGCCCTTCAGCCTTCCCAGCTTGGCAGCCTTTTTAGGTAGGCTGTGAAGGGCGGAGACGTGAGAGATGCTTTATTTCCAATTAAATGGAGGGTATTATAACTCCGTTCAATGCTGGCGCGGGATTCAGCCTGCGTACAACCCTCTCCGTCCTCGTCAGTCACGTTGCTAAAGCATCATGGAAGTGAACTCCAGCAACAGTGAGTATATCTACACAGGAGTCTGGACGGATTGGTCGCATGGTCGTATTCATGGAGCAACCATCACCCTTAGCGTCCAAAACGCCGGGTTTTTGACGGCTTTTCTCGCCTTGTTTGTGAGCGTCTCGGCCGGCCATCTGTGGCGGATCATCAGTTTCGTCGTGCATCAGTTTCACTCCTCTCAAAAACCCAGAGATGCCCTCCATCACCAACAGCAAGTCATCTTCAAGAACACTACTTCGCCTGCCGCGCTTATTTGGGAGTTTACCCTTCTCTCATGGGCATGGCGCCGGAAGGCCCAGCACCCTCTTCTTCGCAATCTCCTTTTCATTGTCCTGGCAATCATCTGGCTAGCGCTGACCGGTAGCGCCGCCATTCTCTCTGCGCGAATCACCAAGCCAGCAGGCTCGCACTGCCTGATCATGAGCCCTCATTGCGGACTCTATTTGGCCGGTGGCACAGGATTCAACACCAGTGACCCCTATCAGCTAGACGTATTTGACACCACCCAGCTACTAGAGACTAACACCGCGACTTCCTACGCAAGGACCTGCTACGTGCCTGGTGCAGAGAGACTCCCACAGTGCAACATCTACGCGCAGACCCGCCTCGCCTTGCATACTACCACCAATGCCTCCTGTCCATTCCAGAGCGGCATCTGTCTGGAAGGAGACAGGGCGGCATTTGCGATGGATACTGGTCTTCTCGATACCCGAGAACAGCTGGGCATTAATGCACCGGACGACGATCGATTGTTCTTCCGCAAATCCGCGAGTTGTGCTCCCCTGACCCGCGCCGGATATATTACTGTTCATAATGAGACAAACCCGTTGCCCAATTTCCCGTACTCCGACTACTTGGTGGCTGCATATCATTATGGACCGGCATTCAACGGCAATGGGATCCAGAACTATACATACTACTATGATGCGGTGACGGTGCGCGCCCAGCTGGGGTATAAAATTCAGTGAGTACTAGCGCCCTAGCCATCGTGCTTTTCCGCCCGTCGATCCGTTCAAGTCTGAATCAGTTATCTCTTCAGCGGTCTATGGGCAACCGCAGGAGCACCAGAAACCTCCCAGCTCTGGAAGCCTCGCGAAGAGCTCAACCGCACCGACGCCGACGTTTCCATTTTTTTCCTCAATGCCAACAGCGTTATGTACGAGTATCCCACCGATGACCCGATTTTTAGCGCCCACGTGTCGGCGCTCAGCCAGCTCATCACGTTGGGGATGAACACCTCCATCGCCGAATTTGACGACTGGTACACAGCGGACACCCTCACGACCATGCTCGGCTGCATCGACCAGTTCCAGATCTGCAATGCGCGGACAGAAGTCTGCTCCGATCTGCAGGGTATCCAAGCATGGGCTAGTATAGACGGAGTGCTGGCCTTCATTGACGCCTACGACCTAAGCCCGCTACAGGCCGACACACTCTCGATGCTCATGAACTACCTGGTGCTGAACAATATGTACTACAGTATCTACGGGCGGTCGTCGTACGCACTGCGCGCCCAGGAGACGCTATCAAACCTGAACCAGGCCGCGCAGCTGCCGAGCAACCAGTGGCAGATTGAGGTGCAATCGTGGTTCGAGACCAACCTAGCCAAGCTGCAGGAGCGCAGCGTGCAGTTTGCCACCGGGCCTCGCGGCTCCCGTGAGGGAAGAAAGCGACTGGCGCTGACGGATCAGACGCCCCTGTGCAAGGCGCAGAAGGTGCGCTGCCCCGCAGGGACGACTTCTTTCTCTGTATTGGGCGTGTCATGTCTTCTTGCGGTTGGCGGCTTTATTGTTCTCTCCAACTTGTCGCTCGACTCTATCATGGCACGGGTTGGCCCCAAGTGGTTCCCAGGTAGCGCATACCGGCGCCTGAACTGGGTGCTGGACGACAAGCTGCAGCTCCAGCGCAAGGCCTTTGAAGGGGCCGGAGTCGGCCATTGGCATGGGCAAACTGCAGCTGTGCCGGTCACAGATAAGGGGGAGATGTTCCTCGCGTGGGCCAATGATGAAGATCCTGCTGCAAAGAGTGATAATCTCGATACATCGGACGACCGCGCTACACTTGAATGAGGGAAGAAGTTTGATATCTGCATACTTCACTTTTGCGGTATATTCGCTGCTATGTTCATTGTTTCTGTTGTCTGCTTTTTCTGGGAGTGTCCCAATTCCATCCCCGTTCGATTTCCGGGACTGTTATTCTAGATATACCATCTATCTAGTTAGTTAAATGTAAATTATAGGCTAGTCTAGTAGCCTAATATTAGGTCCTAGACCATAGCTATGGCTTGCTTGTGTTGTATGTAGCTCCCATGGCATGACTCGTTCCCGGCTAGACCCGGTGGGCATTGCAGTCAACATCTTTCCCCATAACTAACCAGTTTAGAGTGGCGCTTCAAAAATACGTTGAGATGGGGAAACTCCTTGCGGCAATGTATATAGGTCTATCCCCGCCATCTGAATCGATATCCGAGCGCATCTCTCCTCGTAAGGAGGGTATCTTTACGCATCTACACGTTGGAATTGAGGCTAAGCAGTCTATGAAAGTGCCAACGCAGAGGTGGTGGATGCTTATATTTACCCAGTCGAAGGGGGTATTCCATTGGGGGTGGCAATGAGTAAGGTATTATTAGTAAGATGTGTAGGATACCATATAAATGCAAGTATATTATGTCCTCTATTTTCTTTATTACTTTGAAACAGATTACCTACTAATGTCAGTGTATTTCCTCTAAAAGTTCCTTGCAAAATTTATGGATATTTTCAGGGACCTAGCTGCTTAAAAGCATGCTGATAAAGCTGTAGACAGGGCTTTTCTTAATCTATCTAACTGCCCACTCGATACCTTTGCAGACCCATATTGATTCTCAGAAGGAGAAATTTGGCCATATGAGATTCAATTTTGGCTCACCAAGTGCTCCATCTTTCGAACCAGATTAGCATCATACGCCCCCTTCTGATGCATAGTTCTGTTTACCACCTCCGCAGCCATCCCATTGATGATCCGGTAAGATATGTAGATTGGCTCTGTGAACCATGCGGCATGCGTGTGAACAGCCAAAAGCTTGGAAAGTACGTGCTGGCCCAAGTGGCTAAGGTACTGAATTTGACTGAATAACTTGTATTTAGCAGATACACTTGGATATGGGAGCCCATCCCATTTAGATAGGCTAGGGAAATCCCACCGGAATTCCAAAATGGGATGGGAAATTGATATGGGCTACCGATTTCCCAGAATTTCCCTCCACGCAGCCAGCCTAGTTAGTTCTAGTCTGCAGAAAATCCGACATGACTTCTCCATGACCAAGATATCGAAGCTCGCTCCAAAGACTGGGTATCTTAATGGGGAAATGCCCCCATTGCTGATGACTGGACATAAACGCAGGAGTCATGGTTGGGCCTGCAGGCAGAATGGTTCATCACCTCCGTCAAGGCCCAGTCTCTTCAGCTGGGACGCCTGGCCGAAGTCAAGAGACACAAATAAAGAACAAAAACATACAACAGCCGGGATTCGCTGGTGGTCACCCACCCAACTACTAACCGGCCGGCGTGTGGCTTAAGTACGGCTGAGCGGACGGGAAGCCCTGTTTTCCACACCCTATGGTCGTATGTGCTAGAAGGAAGATAACCAAATATGATAAAGGATACTAGTGCAGGCGCAGACGCAGACGCCGCGGTCATCATCGGCCCCAACATTCCTCATGATGTTTTCGAAAAACGCCATATATATATCCCTATTATTCTCTCCGTCTTGGATGGTGAATGCTGCCCATGTAGCGGCGCTCCCCCACAACCACCTCCCATCTATTCCGCCGGGGGCCGCAGCTCCCTTCTGTAATATACTCTTCGGCCATCAGTATGCGCGCAAAGTCCGGCCAAGTTTATGTTCATAGTAAAACTTCGACCAGCCGCATGCCACGACTATCTGATATGACGCGATCGGGGATCCTGAGCCCATGTCTTTACCCTAGACTGAATTGTCTGCAACCGCACATCACTGACGGCGGGCAAGTGGGTGTATAGGGATTGCTCCTCGTCGGGTTCATGCGAGTGTTTGATTTTGACTTGAACGATATGGAAAGGCTCCGAAAACCGAGTCGCAGAATATGATTCTGTGCCGACTAGACAGACCTGCATGCCAGAAAACAGGCAATCGCTTTGAATGCCAAGAAGAGAGTCCACATACAAGCTGCCCAGTATATGTACTTTACCACCATTGGTGCCCAGATTGTCACTGCGATGATTTGCCCCAAAGCCCAGGTGTTTGGTTCTGTGGTTGGATATTGGAGATTGTAAAGCAACTTCTCCGCATCACCCACCAACAGAAACAATGGCCCCAAGCAGGTGGGCCCAAGCAGGAACGACTCGGCTAGTATCTTCCAGACTGTAGTAAGGATAGCAAATGCCCTAGGGGGAAAGTTGGTGGGTTTAATTAGCAGGATATCACTTGGGAGGTAGGAACCAATCTTTTAAAGTCCAAGTAGAGTGCATATTGCAAAGCATGGAACAACAGCACGGCGGATAATATAGTTAATAATACCGGTATAATCAGCATCCCCGCGAATGACTATATGGCTGTTATAAGAGCAGTAAATAAGCGGCGGAGGGTGATTCCCACATTTGTCCAGACGATTGAGATCAGAATTTCAGTTAATGCGGGACAGATCTGGCTTCTCAGGAATCTTGGAATATAGTGTGACCCCAGATAAAATATTACTTGTCGCGGACAACAGATGTATGTACGTCGAATCTAAACGGGACCGGTGTAAGATCCACAGACCAAACATCACTGACATAGTTGCTGCCACTGAAATCCCGGGGGCTTCTGCATAATTGGCTTGGAGCTGTGCAAAACTGCTGGCACTCAAAACAATAGAATTTCCAGCAAAAGCGACAAGAACAGCTGCTTGAATACAGGTGACGAAAAAGCACTGGGCCTCTTGGAAGTCAACGAGAACCGACTTGGCAACTGACCTGTGGCACGAAAGTGTTTGTCTTATTGAGGCTGAACGTATCGACCTGTGGTCCTGCTTGTGGGGGTAGAGAGCTTGAAGACATTTAGGCATCGCTTGAAGGCTTCGAATGACCAGCCAGATATAGAATACTATCAGGGGAGGATGAACCGCAAAACTTTGTTGTCAGAAGGACCACAGCCACTTAAGGCTGAGTCGGGGCTGAGACAATACTGTTCGATGCACTCTCCAATAAGTCGTCCAAAGGTGCTGTTCGGTTTCACGTAAATCCCATTATACCCATAATCCGGGTAGTAGGGGGGCGAGGCATCTTGCGAGGGGAACACTTGAAAACACTTGGAGATAAAGTCGGAAGAGGAGAAAGCATACACTGGGTCCAGACAATCTTCTGTTGAATAGACTGGCATTTTGATGGATCTTAGGGAATGATAAGGAAGGAGAAGAGAGGAGAAGGTGGTTGAACTGGCTGTTTGCCTCTTCCCCGCTCAGCCTCGCCGCAAAATGCGGGTGGTACGGCGGACTGAATGTACAAAACCGGCCAAAATGTTTTTTTACCATGATTACCTCCTACCACACTGATGCTACTACTACTATACATACTACCTACCTAGGGCCTATCCAGCATGCATATAGAAAAATAATATTTTTATATAAAATATATAGTAATTATAGTTATTTTAATATATATCTAAAGTATTAAGTTGATATATAGAGGGTTAAATAAGGAATAGTTAAGAATTATTCCTAAATTATAGTAATTATTAAAGGTTAATATATAAATATATATAGTACTACTCTTTTATACTAAATACTAACAGAGATAATTCTTCCCTTATAATCTATATAACTATAAGATATTAAATTACTATAGTATTAATATCAAATGCTATAGTATTGATTTGAATGCCATCTAGTATTAATATTGAATATCACCTAGTATTGATATTGAATGCCATAGTATTAATTTAAATGCCATCTAGTATCAATATTGAATACCATAGTATCGATATTGAATATCACCTAGTATCGATATTGAATATCACCAAGTATTGATTGATTCAAATACCATCTAGTATCAATATTGAACGCCATAGTATCAATTTAAATGCCATAGTATCGATTCGAATGCCATCTAGTATTGATTTCGAATGCCATCTAGTATTGATTTCGAATGCCATCTAGTATCGATTCGAATGCCATCTAGTATTAATATCGAATGCCATCTAGTATTGATTTGAATGCCATCTAGTATCAATATTATACTATGGCATTTAATATTGATACTAGGTGATATTCAATATTGATACTAGATGGCATTCGAATCGATACTAGATGATATTTAATATCGATACTATGGCATTTGATATCGATACTATGGCATTTGATATCGATACTAGATGGCATTTGAATCGATACTAGATGGCATTCGATATCGATACTAGGTGATATTCAATATTGATACTAGATGGTATATATATGGTTTATAGTTAATTATGGAAATTATGGCTATAGGTAATACAAGCAGATAACAGTAAAAAAAAGTTTTGGCCAGTTTTGTACATTCAGTCCGCCGTAGGTGGTGACAGTGATCAGCCTATATATTTCCATCTTAAGTGATACAGCTGAGAGTTGCAGGTCTAAATTGATGTCAAAGTCGACCTAGATCGAGTATCTTCTTGGAAAATAGCCTACGTGCACCACCACAACCTCGTTTCTTTACGATTTCGTCATTGCCTGTTACTTTCTCTCCCTTGAAACCCTCTATCCTCATCTCTTACTCCCTCCCTTCCCTGTCCTTTTCTTTCCTCACTCGCCTGTCCCTCGATTATTCATCTCCACCATGAGTACTTGCCTAGGGGGTAGGTACTACTATAATAATAATAGTTATTTATTATTCCTCTAGCTAGGCTATTTAATTAATAATATTTTATAACTACTAGGCTATTTAGGCTATAAGGTTTACCTATATATCACTCTGTAGTGCTGATTACTCTTTACTAGGCCCTTCTAGGGATATTAACATCTATAATAATATATTATTATAGCTTATTCCACCTATTTTAGCTATTTTATCTAATCCATCTAATTTATCTAATTTATCTAGTTTATCTAGTTTATCTAGTTTATCTAGTTTATCTAGTTTATCTGGTTTATCTGGTTCATCTAGTTCATCTAATTCATCTGGTTCATCTAGTTTATCTAGTTCATCTGGTTTATCTGGTTCATCTAGTTTATCTAGTTCATCTGGTTTATCTGGTTCATCTAGTTCATCTAGTTCATCTGGTTTATCTGGTTTATCTGGTTTATCTAGTTTATCTAGTTTATTTAATTTATCTGGTTCATCTGGTTATTTTTAATAAGAGTAATTTCTATTATTATAGGCTAGAAGCTAGGGTTGTTATTTTCATAGGTTAGGCTGGGTTCTCCCATCTTTCAAACCCAGCCCACTAGGTTTAGGTTCAGAATTTCTAGGGCCTAAACCCAGCCCAGAACCTAGCAGGTTCTAGGTAGCTAAACCTAATAATTTTTATTCTACTAAGATGGTTATTCTCCACCTACTTAATCTAGTTAGTATAAGCTAGGTTCAGCCCATGAACCTACTAAGTAATATTTAATATATAAAACTATACTAGTATTATAATATAGATAATAAATATTTTAATATATAACTATAGAATTATTATAATATTAAGGTAAAACTTTAAGTATAATTATTATATAGGTAATATAATATTTAGAATCTAACTTAGGTTAGAATTCTATATAGATTTTATAAAGATAACCTTATTTACTATAATTATATTTAAATTTTAAACTTATAGTAATTAAAGTATATATTTCTTAAAGACTTTTATAGTAGAAGTCTAAGTCTTAAATAAAGAATATATTATAATCTATAATATATTTACTTTTATTTAAATTAAGTTATTAATAAGCTATAATTATAAAATAATAAGTAAGTATACTTATATAATAATATCTTATAACTATCTATACTTAAGTTAAACTCTTCTTCTTATTTATTTTTATATATATATAAACCCCCTATCTCTTATAGAGAACCCCCTTATTTTATATTAAAAACCCTCTAATTATATATAAATACCCCCTCTTTATCTTTCTCTTAGATTATAATTAATTTTAGTTTATTTACTTAATTCTAACTTAAGTTAAATTTAGTATTTTATATTATTTATAAAGTTTCTTAACTTTTCTAACTATATCTCTGACCTCTGTAATCTAACCTAGGTTAGATTTTATAATAAGTAAGTTAAAAAAGAAAGACCTTAATACCTCTATATTAGTAGTTAATAACTAAATCTCTAATTAGATTTAAAATATATTACTTAGTATTATTATTATTAATATTTATCTTCTAAATCTATAATAGCCTAATAAAAAGAATAGAGAGATTAACCCTATATATATTAAAAAGCTCTAAAATTCTTTAGTATTAAGAGTATACTATCTAGATATTAAGATCTAAATAAAAACTAATATTACTTATAATAATTTTAAACTATTCCTTAAGTATATAGTTTTATAATATTTAGTAAGTCTACTAGTAGCTATTATATCTTTATATAAAGAAAAGCCTATTATATAGTAGATAATATAGGTTATTAAGAAAATTATATAAAATATAATAGCTATCCTATCCCCTATTAGTTTAAAGGATACTTAATTAAATAATATTATTCTTTTTAATTAACTAAGTAATATTCTAACCCTAATATTTAATATAGGTTAGCATTAAGCTAGCCCTTAAGAGTCTATTAGTAGATTAAGCTATTATAATAATTAATCTACTACTACCTCCTAATAATAAGACTTCCCTATCTCCTTCTATAAAGGCGCCTACTAATAAAGTAAATAAAATCTAACTTAAATTAGATTTTAATCTACTAATATATATATAGGACTATTTATAGGCTATTAATATCTATATAAGTAATAACTTTATTATAGAAATATAGATAGTATTATAGTCTAACTATTATAAGGTATAAAATCTAGATATAGATAGTATTTTTCTTATCTATATACTTAAAGTCTTTAAGACCAAGTCTCTAGTAAAATAAAAGAAGCTTCTTATATCTAGTAAACTTAATAAATAACTCTCTTAAATACTAGGTATTAATCTTATATAGATTTATTATATTCTTTTAATCCTAAAGTATCTAGGGTTTAAGAGGCTATTTAAATAATATTACTTAATATTATATAGAGCTCTCTACTTTAACTTTACTATAGCTAATAAGATAGTCTAGAGTAAGCTAGATTAGATATATATTTTAATAATATATATAATATAGAAATCTAACTTAAGTTAGATTTAGTTTTAGTATTTTAAGGAGTTCTTTATATTTAAAAAAACTATCTTTAGTAACCTATTCTTAATAATTACTAGAATAGATTAATTAAAATTAATAATACTTCTTATTTCTAGAGAATATAGTATTCTTTAACCCTTATTCTTTCTTATAAATAATAATTATATAAATAAGACTCTTAACTATAATCTACTATAACTCCTTATTATATATACTAATAGTAACTTAATACTATTATAAATAAAACTATTTATAAAGAGAGGAGCTATATACTAGACCTACTATCCTAATTTTTTTAGAATATTATCTAATAATAAGTATTATTATCTATTTAAAAACCTCTAGAACTATCCTAACTTAAAGTACCTCTTATAGTAGATATAAATAATAATAACTAAGGATATAGCTAAGCCTACTATAAAAGTATTAAAGTATATAATATACTAGTTTAATCTAGAGTAGAAGTATCCTAAAGCTATAAAGAAGTTATTATAAAGCTTTTCTTAGAGAAATAAGATTTAAATTATTATTTTAGAAGATTTAATACTTACTATTAGTAGGGTATAGGGCTATAAGCCTAATATAAATATATCCTAGGTTGCTAAGCACCTTATTAATAAAGTATAGTATAAAGTAGAGGAGGAACTACTTTAGTAAGATACTAAGCTTACTAAAGCTATAAGTAAAAAATCTAACTTAAGTTAGATTTATATTAATCTATTCTTAGTTAACTATACTATCTAATAAGAAAATAAATACTAAAGCCTCCCTAGATTAGATTATTATAAGCAGGCCAGAGGTTGATTACTTAGTAAGGTTCCTAGCCAGCATAGTATTATTAACTAGGCTATAAGTTACTACTATAATTATATATTCTTAGAGAGTATAGATTTACTAAGGAAAATATATATATTATTATAATTAGAATAAACTACTTACTTTCCCTTAAGCTATTTATTTACCCCTATTCTACTTTATATATATAGTATTTAGTGAAATTATTATCTAAGTAAAGTACTAGCCTATACTAGTAGCTTACTAGGAGTTTAGTATATAATAACTTACTTCTCTCTTTAGGAAAGGTTTATCCTAAACTACTCTAGTTCTAAAGTATTTATTAATTATAATACTATATCTATAGCTATTTCTTATATTTATTAAAGCTCTTTATAGAATATAGTCTAATACTAATTTTATTATTTATTAATTAGAATTTACTAAAGATTAATAGTATAGGTCTAGTAAGTCTCTAGTAATTAGCTAAATTATTATTAGTTATTATAATAACTTAATTATACTATTAAAGATTATTAAGTTAATATCTTACCTTTATTAAGATTCTATTAACTTAGGCTTAATAATAAGATTTCTTTAAGTCTTAATAATAGTAAGGAGATATTACTTATCTATAATATTACTTTACTATAGGCTTAAATATTATTAAGTTTCCTCTTTTATATATATAGATTTTTAGAGTTAGAAAAGTTATATTTTTTAATCTTATTATCTACTATTTATTATTATTTATAGTAGGACTTTACTAAAAGAATAATATCTTAATACTACTAAGACTTATAGAGAAATATCTATTAAATATTATTAAATCCTAATAGCCTCTACCTCCTAGAAGTATCTATAGGTAGGTACTTCCCCTACTTTATTTATCTTTATAAGTATCCTCTTTAAGTTCCTAGCTTATTAGTATTATATTATAGTTACTAATTTAATAAGTTATTAGATAATTCTTTTATTATTTTAAATACTTACTATCTTCTCTTGTCACAGGCTAGAAGCCTTAGAAACCTATGACCTAGGTTTGGATAGCAAGAAATCACTAAGGAAGGAATCTAGCTAGGGCCATAGTGGCTAAATATAAAGGGGTGTATAGTTAATATATAGGTTATATAATTAGTAGCTAGTGTCTAGTTTAGATATAACTTTATGAGTGTTAAATAGCTAGTGGCTAGCCCTAATATATTAGCTAGAGCTAAAGATTATTAATACCTAAGGCAGATAGTAAGTACTTAGTAAGCTTAAGTACTTAGTAGGCCCTGCCTGCTATACTACCCCCCCCTCTTTTCTAAAATAGGTATTTTGGCTAGGGCTAAAATTAGTAGATCTTAGCTTCCTGGCTAGGGTTAAAATTAGTAGATCTTAGCTTCCTAGCTAAGGTTAAAATCATTACTCCCTAGTTAACTTAGCTAGAGCTAAAATTACTAGATCTTCCCACCTAAATATTAAGTACTATAGTATCTATAAGGTTTATAGCTAGCTCTTATATAAGGTACTTATAGCCTACCTATTTAACTAAGTATTTTATATAGCAGCCTTACCTAATTTACTTCTCTTATTTATCTAAGATCTTCTTAACTATAAATTTAGCTTTACTATCTACTAGCTTAGGGGGTGGCTAGTAGTTATTATTTAACTAGCTTAGGAATAGGTTATCTATAGTAGGCTGAAGGAGGCTGATATAGAATATATTATATATACCTAGTGATATATCTAGCTAGTAGGTATATAATCTAATAGCTTTTAGTACTATAAACTTTATATATTATATATTAAGCTTCTAGCTTAGGTAGTCTATTTAAATATTCTATAGGTCTAACTATACTTTTAAGTTAATAATATAATATAGAGCTACTAGGTAGGAGTAGTTTAAATATTTCTCTTAATATTACTAGGTAGTAGCTAGCTCTAACTAAGCTATATCTATAGCTTCTTTTATCTTTATAATAATTATCTTAGCCCTCTTCTTTAGTAAATATACTATATCTAGAGTAGTAGCCTCTTAATCTAATAGCTTAACCTCTAAAGGCTTAATATTATACCTATAATCTAAGAAGAAGAGGCTAACTCCTATACTTATAATATTCTAATTATTAATAGCTAGTTAGGCTATTAGTAATAATAACTTCTAGTTAGTCTAGGTATAGTTATAGAAGTTTTATAGGTAAGCCTTTAATATAGTATTTATCTATTTAATCTATCTATCTATCTATAGGTGGAAGGCTATTAAGAGTTATTATTTAATACCTAGCTACTTATAAAAATACTCCTAGAATTAGCTAATAAACTATAGGCTATAATCTAATATAATTATACTAGGGATACTATAGTATCTAATAAATTAATTAATTAATAGCTATACTATTATCTTAGAGTCTATTTACTTATAGAGTACTAAGATTATATCTTTTCTAAGTTAATTACTAATTATTATAATATCCTTATAGCTATTAGAGGTGGGTAGCTTTATAATAAGATTAATAATAATCTTATATTATTTATAATCTAGAATTAGTAATAGCTTTAGTAGTCCCTAGTATTACTTATACTATATATAGTTAGTACTATACTTATTATAATTCTATATAAACTATTAGATATCTATAGAGAGTTCTGGCTAATAGAAGTTCTAGGTAACTATTATATATAATATATTCTTTCTTAGGTAACTAGTTAATACTAAGTTATAGGTCTCCTATAGAATCCTTATTTATAGTAGTTCTAAGTTAGGGACCTATTTATAGCCTTAGTATAGTAAGTAGCTATCTAGTAATATAGAATACTTAGTAATTAATACTTATATATATAACTCCTTTAGGAATTAGGTAGCTTCTTTCTTTATAGCTTATTATATCTCTCTTAAGCTAGTATTATTTAGTTCTACTTCCTTCTAATACTCTTCTAATAGTAGGGGTGTCCTCTCTACTAGTGCTATAGGTAAGGTTATATAGTAATACTAGCTATTTAGTAACCTTATGTTCTAGTTAGATACTACTTTATGGGTGTAGGATATATATATATATATTTAACTAGTAATAATCTATAGTAGTATTAAGTAGTAATCTTATACCTTAAGCCTATTATCTTCTATATCCTATAGCATATCCTATTCCCTTTAGGATAGGGTATTAGGCTAAGTAGCTAGTTTTCTAGACTAATAATATATTTTATAATTAAATTAGCTTAACTAGTATAACTAATATATCTGCTGCTTATTAAGCCTTTAGACTATCTTAAAGTATTTAAGATTATAATAGTCTATAATAAGCTTGAATTTAGGTAAGCTAATTAGCTCTAATTCCTACTCCTTAAGTATATTTAGGCTGGCTGTTGGGAAGGGAAGGGAAGGGAATAGGAAATCCCACTCTGGGTTCCCCTCTTATTTTAGGCTTAGGTATGGGAATCCTATCCTAAAATCTTTATTTAGTAGGAGTCCCTAAAGATTAGAGATAAGAAGAGAATCTTCTTCCCTTCCTATTTTCCCTATTACTAGGAATTCCCTTCCTATTAAAAATAAATAGGAAGGGAGTCCTATTAAATTTATCTAATATAATAGGGATCCTATCCTATTTTATATTATAATTAGGAATTCCCATCCTATTAAGAAAGTCTGATGGGACTCCTATTAAGAAATAAGAATCCCTATACTAGTCTCTATAGGGTAAGGTACTATATAAGTTATAAGTATACTATATTATTATAATCTTACTTATATCTAGTAAATAATAGAAGTAATAATTAGAAGTAATAATTAAGAAAGAAAAACTTTATTCTACTATCTATATCTATCTTTTACCTATATAGGTAGTTAACTAATAATAACTATAAGAATATTTATAGATATAACTTCCTCCTCTACTATCTTATTAAATTATAGACTTAGAGTAAAGGTAATTTCTACTATAGTAGATATATAATACTTCTCTATCTCTTAAGGTAAGATATCTTTAAACTTATTAAGAGAATACTTACTTATTAAACTAGTATCTTTAAGATATAAGAGAGTATACTTTAGTATTATTACTCTTTTAATTATAGTATTATACATCTTTGCTTATTAATAATAATATATATTATAACCTAGATTAAATACCCTCTCTACTAGGATACTAGTTAGAAAAGTAGAAAGTATATCCTTAGCTATCTTTATAATAATTAGGTAATAATCTTTTAGGTCTCTCTAATAGCTAAGAAGGTCCTTTCTAAGAATAGGTAGTAATAGAGGGTTATTAAGATAATATTTAATTTCTATAAGAGTTATTATTATTATATATTACTAATAGTTTATGCTAAATATACTGTTAAGATCCTAGAGAATAATAAGTATAATTATTACTAGGGACTATTATATACTAACCTTAATAATATTTATAGAATCCTTAGTTACTTCTTTCTATTACTTTAGCTTAAGATAGATATAATTATCCTAATAATAAGTAATAATCTTTTATTTATATTTAGCTTACTTATATATTATCTAGTTATTATTACTATATGCCTGCATCTAGTAAGTTAGATTAAGAATAATAATTATTATATATATCCTTTCTTATAGACTAGCAGTCTTTATATAATAGTCTCCTAGTTTATCTTTTATAGCTAAAATTATATTATTTAGAGATTCCTACTATTTAGATTTAATATAAGCCTCTTGCTTAAGTTTCTTAAGATATTAAAAGAATTTATTAAATACTTACTAACTATAATAGATTATAATATCCTAAGAGATTAAGATTAACTTTATAAATTAATAAAAGAGGAGTAGTAAAATAATTAAATATTAAATCTACTTTTATTTAATATTAGATAGACCTAGAGCCTTTAACCTTAAATTCTTATTTAAGGTAGTCTAATTATTAATTAATTATCTAAGAAAGAGTGCTTAGGTTATTATAATAAAACTAGAGTTTTATTATATATAGATATCTTAAATTATTTAAAGAGGCTCTTTATAGTACTTTACTTATATAGATTAGAAATATTCACTTTGCTATAGAGATGTATTAATAGTATTTATAAGAATATAGATTTAGTTAAGGAAAATTATAAGTCTCTTCTTAACTATTACTAGGGACTATTATATACCTTCTAAAGAACTTTACTAAATAAATATAACTATTTAAAGATAGTTATCTTAATCTTACTATTATTATAAAAGTTATATACTTAATCATTCTTAGCCTCTAAATTAAAGCTCTTAATAATTTTCTTTATAACTAGCTAGATTATATAGATAAGATATAATAGTATATTCTATTCTAGTAACTAATAATAATAAGACTAAGTATAAAGAAGGTTAGTAAGGGCTAGTACTATTATTTTATTATTTAAAATATTATTTATTATTATACTAAGGACTTAGGTATTAAGTTTAAACTCTATAAGTATATTATAAATAATAAAGCTAAGTATATAACTAGTATAAGTTTCTAATAATAATTAAAAGGCTAGAAGTACCTCCTTTTACTCCTAGATAGTAGTTATAAAAGACCTAATAACTATAATAAATATAATATTATTAGGGCTTATCTAGTAGTTAAAGGTAATAGAAATCTTCTATATATCTAATAGATTAGTAAGTAGATTAGTTAAAACCTACTTATAATAATTATTAACTAGTATCTATATCTTTATTCTCTAAGGTATTATAATATTAGGCTAAAGAATTTATAGAAGTATTCTAAATAATTTATTCTTAATTATATAGAAGGAGAGGTTTAAGGAGATAATAGTATTAATAATAAGTTAAGTAATAATAGATTTAGTTTATTAAAGAACTTAACTTCCTATATATATTATTCTAAAGAAGGAGATAAGTATTATTTATAAATATATTTACTTTTTTATATAAGTCTATAACTATTATATTAAACTATTACCTATAGAATATAATAAATTATTATATAAAAATATACTATAATATTTTCCTTACTTAATAACTTCTTTTAGGCTGCTTAATATTACTTTAAAGTAAGATATTATAAAAGATTAGATATTCTAGCCTTTATATATTTTATATAGGTGAGAAGTATTTTATAGATCTTATATTAAAGCTATAGTATTTCCTTAAGGAGTTTAGTAACTTAGTTAAAGTTTACTTATTAATTCTATTAAGCTATTAATTATAACTACTATAGATACTTATACTTTAGATTAAGTATTTTATTTATATAAGCTTTTCTAATAATAGTATATCCCTACTATTTTAAGAAGGCTTATTACTAAAAAGGAAGCTATAGAATATAGTACCTATTATTAATTAATAGTACTATTAAGCTATAGCTTAATAGATTATATAGGTCTAATCTATTAGATATCACCTCTAAGGCTAGTATTAGTATCTATAGTGCTCTTTATAGTGCTAGAGATAACTAGAGTAGGACTAGATTAATTATAGTTTCTAAGGCCTTAAATATAATTAGGGTATTAGAATTATAGTATTCTAATAAAAAGATATCACTCTCTTATAATAGACCTAGAAAAGGAGAAGATAGGAAATAGTCCCCTATTCTATTAATAAATAGTAATAATTAATAATAATAGTATAGAGTAGTAGTATATATAATAGTAGGTAGCTAAAGATCTTAAGTAAAAATTTTTTTACCTTATTATAGGGGAAGGATAGTATAATAATATATAGACTTAGAATATTAAAATTACTCTTTTATTATTATTATAGTTTATTAATATATTTATATCCTATAAAAGAGTTACTTATATAATTAAATTTAAATTATTAAGGAAGTGAATATACTATTAATAAATTATAGAGGATATACTCTATAGACTATAGTAGTTTATACTTTATAGGTATATCTATAATCTATTAATTATATATATATTTATCTATAACTCTATAAGTTACTAGTTAATATTACTTTACTACTTCTAACTTAATTAAAATTCCTAGTATATATACTCTAATTAATATTATAATTACTATAAAAGTACTATACTCTAGAGATTATTATAATAACTAAGGTAGCTATAATAAAAAGGTTATATTACTCCTATATAATACTTAACTATAATACTTATAAAATATCCTATTATAGTAACTAATTTTCTAGTTACTAATAATTATTTATTTATAGCTAAGTAGTAAGACTGTAAGTATATAAGCTATTTTTATTTTTTATATTTATATATAGTAATATAGTCCTTTATTTAAATCCTTCCTATAATATTAAATATTTTTATTTTAATATTATAATTCTTTAACTAAGGTAATAGCTCTAAGTAATAGAAGAACTTAAATTATCTATTATTTAACTTTCTATAGTATTATAAAATAGTATAAAGTATAGTTAAGTACTAATAAAGAAAAAATCTATAGGTTATAATTATTATATAGACTTAGGACTTAGAGAGCCCCTAGTCTATAATAAAATTACTAAGATTATTCTTCTTATTAGAAATCTCCTCTACTTTATTATCTAAATTATCCTTAGATACTTCTACCTCTCCCTTACTAATATCTTTTATATTATTATCTTTAGCTACTAGCATAGAGAGTTAAGCTTAGAACTTTATAATCTAAGTCTTAATCTTATTATTAGGAATTTATAGAGAGTAAAGTTCCTAGTAGATACTCTATAGAATATATCTCTTAAGAGAAGTAATTAGATAGCTCTATCTAGCTATCTAAGTCTATCTACTATCTTTAGTCTATTTATTACTCTCTTATAATAATATTAGTATTAGAATACTAACTATTATAGTATACTATTACCTTAGATATACTAATATATTTTATATTATACTCTAGTATTTCTTTATATTTCTTCTAAGCCTTTTTAGCCTCTTTAGTAGCTTTCTAAGTATAAAGCTATACTTTAAACTACTTCTTTAATTTTTTATTCTAAAAGTACTTCTTCTTTAGCTTATTAATTATCTTCTTTTTAAGGACTACCTAATATTTAGTATTTATAATTTCCCTATTTAAAATTAATAAGTAAGATATTTAGCTATAAAAGATACTAGCTTACTAAAGATTAGTCTTATAAAAATATTTAAGGTAATTATATTTAGCCTTTTAATCTATATTATACTAATATTATAGTTCTAGGTCATCTCTAGACTATTACTAGTAGAGAATATAGATATAAATAACTTAAGGATCTTCTAAAATTTTCTTACCTATTATTAATAATAGTAGTAATAATAAGATGTAATAGTTATAAGAATAAATAATAGATAATAAAGATCTTAATACTAGTACTTTAGAGATTTTAAGGTATATAGTAATTTAAGTCTTTAGAGATAAGTAAGATAAGGTATATAAAAGATTATAAGAAGGTAAAGATAAAGAGAAAGATAAAGAGAAAGTAAGATATAAGTAAGAATATCTAGAAGAATCTTATCTAGAAGAGTAAATATTAATAAAGAACT